>JACCPG010000436.1:29846-60953 GCA_016069955.1 Drepana arcuata | reverse complement strand
GGAAGGCGTGAGGATATATTATATTATTATTATTACATACATATAATCACGCCTCTTTCCCGTTATATAATATTCACTAGAATCATTTAACAATGAATTTTCACTCTAGGCTGTAAATGTCTCAAATACACCATAATTAAAAAAAACAGTGACATAAGACAATTGTCTATAGTATATTAGCAGTAGTCTATCTATGGTCAATCGTGTAATTTAGCAACTTAGGGAGTCCAATAAAATAATTTACATTTTAGGTTATGTTATCGTCGTGTTGTTTAGCTGATCGTGTCGTGTATGTATTGCAAGAATAGGAGTAAAATAGAATTCAAAATAGTTGCTCATAAATCAATATCATGGTAAGTTTCTACGCTTGGTAATAATCGAAGTGTCCGTGATTTTTTTGGTCAGGCGTTGTTGGCCTAATATGAAAATATATTTTCAGGGAAAACAAAAAAAGACCCGCAAGATCGTCGAAAAAAGGTTTGCCAAAATGAAGAAAATGATTAGCCCTTCGGATAGAAGGATAAAACAGAGTGAAAGAGCTGCACCTAAAAAGAAAAAGGCTGATGATCCAAATAAATTGAAGATTCGAAAGGCACCACAATCAAGCACAGCTCTATTCTTCCAGTACAACACTCAGTTAGGCCCGCCGTATCACGTCCTTGTGGATACCAACTTCATAAATTTTTCGATCAAAAACAAGTTGGACATAGTTCAAAATATGATGGACTGTTTGTATGCGAAATGTATACCATACATAACGGATTGTGTTTTAGGGGAACTCGAGAAGTTAGGGCGCAAGTACCGCGTAGCATTAAGGATTATAAAGGATCCGAGATTTGAAAGAATTGCCTGCTTGCATAAAGGAACATATGCTGATGATTGTATTGTGCAAAGAGTGACCCAGCACAAGTGTTATATAGTGGCTACTAATGATAAGGACTTGAAGCGTAGGATAAGGAAAATCCCTGGTGTGCCCATTATGTTTGTTGGTGACCACAAGTATACTATTGAAAGGATGCCAGATGCATATGGGGCTCCAAAGGGGGCAATTTAGAAATAAATATAATTCAATCATAATACTTGTTTTTATTATTTAACTAATTTGATACAGCAAAAAAATATTGTCTTTATTGGGTCTAGTTGCTTTACAACTGACTGAAATAAGCCATACACATTGGTACCTATTTTCTGTTAAAATATCTGTATTTATATCATTCGGAGGCAGAGAGATTAGAGCACCAGCTCCCTGTAGACTTCCTTCAGTTCTTACAATATTTATCAGCGCAATCAGTGTAATATAAGAGCTTGTATAGTAATTGGGGCTCTATTCTCTCCATGGCCTCCAAGGACAACTTGGGCTTGTGATAATATAGATAAATTAGAATTGCATTATTTACTGTCAAGTTGTCTGTATGAATATTGACTGCCTATTGAATAGAAATTGTGAGTATTGAAGTTTTCAGAGGGTTAATCCAATGATTTATTCAAAATGGTATTATATGCTATATGATAATTATTGAAATACTGTTGATTTAACACACAATATACTTATATGGATAAGTAAGAAATGTTACTTATAAATGTATGTAATAATATAGAAAATGCAAAGTCAACCTCATTCTAACTGTGAGGGACACTGCATTTTCGCCAATTTTATTTCATCACATGTGTCAGTGAGTTGAATAAGTATCAAACCCACGGCGTTTTTTCAGTTTGGGCTAGATAGTAGAGTTGTGTGCACTTGGTGATCCAACTACATCTATTATTTCCCCAATTGGCTTGGACTCCCCGTCATTTGTTGAGTTGCATATTGATGGAGGAATGGTTAACGTCTGGAAAGCAAAACAAAATTTTGGGAAAATATGCTGTAAGAGAGTATATTTTTGTTTCAATTAACTTTTTAATTCCTACTATGGTAATACTCTGAAAACTTATTAAAGCCTCAATGTCCATCCAATGTTGATTATGAGGTGTCTACTTAAAGGAAGGAAACAAGTATAACCAGGATTTATTCATCGGGAACTTAACTATTTAGTAAGATGCTGCCAGACACCTAGATCAAATCGATCGGACACTAGGAGTCTAGGATGGTCGCCTGAATGTGGACAAAGCGAAAGCCTCTACCTACACCCATGAGGGATGGCGAGATGTATTTATGCCTCTAAAGTTTTGCTAACCATTGTAACCCTTGTTACTCTTTGTTATATTTCACAAAGGTTCGAGGTTGCAATTTTACTATTGAAAGAAAGGGGTGGGTATATTATTAATAATAACTCCGTTATTAACAGCACTGCATGATTTAAACATGCATTTCTAAAAATGAGCAGCATTCCTCAAATCGCATAAGACAAAATGCGCCAACCTGGCTACATATACACACATCCGGAGTTAAAATAAAATTTTATATTGAAAAATATGTGGCCACAGTACCTTCCCTGGGTTGAGAGCTTCAAACTGATGCCTTAGGGCTTGTAGCTCAAACTCACAAGATGCAAGTGCATTTTTCAAATCCAAAGCCAGCGCTAGGTCCGAGCGTAGTTCATTGAAATGCTTGCAAATACTCTCAGTTGGAGTCGGGGCTAAATCTGTAATAATTAATGTTCGAGTTTACTTTTATATGAGAAAACTTATATCCCCGAGGTATTATCAGCGTAAAATTTCGTTAGTAGATAGATATTTTTCTCAAGAATAGAATCTTAAGAAATCCTTTGTGTAAATCCAGCTAAAAATCTTTCTTCAATAAATTCTTTCTTTAATCAATCTTTGTCAAATTACATTCTAAACGTTTTTGTGTGAAAAAGGACTTAACATCTTCACATAGGGCTTACCAGCCACCAGTACCCATCCAACTCACCTATGTTGAGCAGCCGCAGCTCCTGCTCAATAGCCTTGGCCTTCCTCTGGCCCACGCCGGGGGGTAGTTTCATGCGCTGCGACCTCAGCCACACCCCGGTGCCGCGCGCTTCGGGGAACTTGATGCCTGACCACTCTACAGTCTACAAAGTAATTAATGATAAATCACTATATAACGATGGAAAAAAAGGCAATAAGTAGGTCTCAGATAGTTATACATCTATATCATCATGCCCAAGACCCTCCATTGAGTAGGCACAAATTCGAAACTAAAAGACCTTTACTTGTGCTCCATTATACAAATATCCCTTAAAAAAAATACATCAACCTCTTTCTTGAGTAAATGGTCAAGAAAGAGGTTGCTAAGTAGCACATAATTGTTTTTTTTATTTAACAAAGGTATACTCACGACAGTTTCAACAGCCCGCACGGGTCTCTGCTGAGCTGTAAGTTTCTTCTTGTGCAATTTCCTATCGTGTCTGCGCGCGATATTGGAAGCAGTAGTCGGCGTACTGGTACCCTCCACATTGTTAGTGGCTTGGGTAGCTGCCGGTGTGTTCCCACTGTCAGCTCGAGATATAAGCTTCTGCAAATCTTGGGTCTTCCTTTCTCGTTCACGCTTTCGCGCTTCGATTTTCTTAAGCTCAGCCAGAAGCATTTGCTCTTCATCAATCTGGCGAAACAAAATAGATATGAAGAATCCCAACTGTACCAATGAGTTTTTCTGAACTTAAGTACAGTGATTAGTCACGCCACGAGCTTTACGGTGAAGGGAAACATCGAGAGAAAGCCTGCATACGTCTGAGAAGCAATTCAAAGGCGTATGTATAGTCTTGCTTGAGTAACGGCGATGGACTCGCCTTCTGTCACGTTGGCACCTAATATATCTCTGGCGGAAAGTGGGTGTGTATGGGTACTACTTATACACCTTTGCCTACCCCTTCGGGGACCCTTGTGGGAAGGCATGAGGATATATAATAATAGTAAGTTAATTAATATCTTGTATTTATTTTTATTGTAACACATTAATCGGTGACTTTAATTTAATATCATGTCATATCAGTTGGTAGTCTTACCACATAAAGTGATTTCTTCCTGACTTCCTGAACATAACTGAACATGAGTTTCAATTGTGCAACATTACTTTTAAATTAAATACATATATCCTAAGTGATAGTACTATGTGTGGTGTATGATTTGTTCCTGTTTCATGCACTTCAACAATATTGTACCTGTTCTTGTGTCCTATCAAACAATCTGCGCAATTGTTCCTTCCTTTTCCTCTCATGCTCAGCATCGTAATGGTACACCCGTTTATCTCCATTCACCATGGTTACAGTGTTAGACCAGGGATTTGTCTTCACCTAAAAGTAAATAGATTATTATCTTAGGATGTCATTAAACTATTCATAATTTCATCATCAGATCTACAGATAAGTATGATTTTTATTGAGAATGAGAGGTCTAGCAGCCTTAAATTTGGTTGCCTTCTTGGGTTGTTCCCTGTAGATAGCAAATATATGTATGTAATTAACATTACATTACAACAGATTACATTTCAGAATCTGGGAGTCTAGTTAGTAATTTGCATATGTGTGTATCTGTGTATTTATGTATGTACCTTGCTCAAAGTAGCACATATTCCATAATATCTTTCCTTAAGGTCCTCAATGCTCCTATCTCGGAATGCTGCACGGTCCCAACGGTCATGTACGACGATAAAACGAAGGTCAAACCGCTGACACAGGTCTATCAGGTGGTCAGTCTCAGCCTGACTCCAGTCTTCAGACTTGAGGTACTGATTGTACTCAGATTCCGAGTAGGAGGGTATTGCTACTTGCTGCAAGAATTCATATACATAAATAGTTATTGAAATTTTAAACCCTGAAATCATTCTGTTGCATTAACTATATTGCAGCATACATCAGCATTGTATGTTGCATCCACCATATTCTTCTATAATCAATACAGTGAGGAGGTCCGTCAGTGTGAGTAATGCACATGCTAGCAGTAATTAATATGACTTGACTATGAAGTTGAAAAACATTTATTTCCTGTATTACCTTATTGAATTGAGCAAATGGATATTCCTTGGCTTCATCAGAAACTCTCTTCCAGTGATGAAACACAGCATTGTCTTTGCGAGCAGGGTTTGTGAATGGTGCCCACACCCACTTCCTGGCTTTACGCATACCAAGCTTAGCCTTAGTTTGCTTGTATGCCTTGCCTGTAAAGCAAATTGACATTAACTACATACATTCGTATTCTCAAACCAAGTCAAGGTAGGCAGAGAAAAGTGGCATTTCTCTGAATCTTATGTTAATTTTTGTTAGTTACAGACTATTTGTGTATTTATGCATCAAAATCCTGTTTAGGCCCCCTAGCCTTATTGCCTTGGGTCTAGGTGTGTAAGTAACAGGTAGTATGCATGTACTATAGGTAAGTAGTCTTATAATGTCTCATGTAACACTAAGGAGTATACAAATATGACAAATAAGGCTGAGTGATTTGGGTAATTGCCTGTAATACAAAGATTATTCGAATGCCAACTGTACCCATGAGTTTTTCTGAACTTACATATAGTGAATAGTCACGCCACGAGCTTTACAGTAAATCATAACATTGAGAAGACACGTGCAAATATTTGAGAAGAAATTCAAAGGTGTATGTATAGTTGTGCTTGAGTAATGGCAATGGACTCGCCAACCTAAAATACATCTCTAGAAAGTGGGTGTGTGGGTACTACTGATACACCTCTGCCTACCCCTTCAGTGACCCTTGTAAAGATGTGAGGATATGTATTTCATATATGTATCTGATAGGCGTCATTGCATATGAAGGTTCATATGTTGAATTAAGAATTGTATTAGTTATAAATGCACAATAAAATAATATATTAGGCACCTGTGTCTGTAGGTAGAAGTGGGGGCAAATCTTTATTGTCATTGTACAGCAATGCGAATACTTCTCTGTGCATTCCTTCTGGCCTTTTCACAGCTTTAGCTGTCACATATTTCTTCTTTACTTTGTCACCATGTATGATACTGTCTCTGCTTATTTCTGAAGCTCCAGGATGCTCAATGTCCAGTATATCAAGTATATCGGCCATCTTCACTTATTTATCTTCTTTATACAGATTGACTCGTGTAAATTCAGAATAATTCAATAAATGTTATCTAAAGACCGACAAATTACATAAAGGCAAGAAGAGAATCTCGAAAGGAAAACCAAACGCAGGCAATATAATTTCGTATGTCGAATGACACAGTGGGATTAATACTAATTAATAGTTAGTTAATGACTACTTTTTCAGGAATACTTAATACATTTTAATAAAATTTCATTAATAGATTCTTTTTCTTAAGAAAACAAATATGTTTGACAGTTGACACTTGACACTAGGCGACCCTTAGATCTGCCATAACATAGCTATAGAAAGTTTTTCTAAATGGTTTTTGGCGGCATAGATTATATACATTAAATTTTGGCTACTTGTCTATGTGATATTTATAGCCGTAAATACCTAGTGGCCGAGTGGATAGAGCAGCTGCTCGAATTCTGTAATAATCAGTAGTCTGTAATGTAAACACTGTTTGCAATAAAAAACAACTTATTTAATAAAATGTACTAGCAGAAACGTAACCCACACGAGTGACATAGCCGTGTGGTAGAATAAAAAGGTGGAATTAAGAATGCAAGGTATTAGCCCTTGCCCAGTTATGGCTGTACAGGAGCTGATTATAAATTAAAATATATTTTGTCTAATTAAATATTTGAACGCAATAGCTAGGGTGATTTAGCAGATTATGGTAAAGAGTAAATAAATATATTATAAGCTTGGTGTTGGTACTAGGATAAGAACAAGTATAATAAAACATGTTTCAGATGAGCTTTTATTAAAAAAGGAATTGGTTGTTTTTATTCAAACGCCTGTTGTTATACGCTGCAATACACGTCTCATAGCAACAGGATTCTCTAGCGGCGCCTGGAAAAAAATTACACGTACATTATGCTTATTTTCTACAAGATAATACAGTAGCTGGCTGGAAGGCTGCCTGATGGTAAGTGGTTAACAAGGCATATATGCAATACCTAAGGTATCATCCGCGCGTTATCGTTGATATTTTTGTGGGATTGCGGTTTTCTTTTTTTTGTATAATTACAACCAGCAGAATTAATCTTGCATAGGTACTGGGCTCATCTATTTAGGTTAATAATCTATCCCATAGACAAAATATATCTACGTTTGTCTGCATGTATCAATAGACATTTATATTAAGGTTCAATTAGTTCGCATACCGATTGTCCAGCAACGTTAATCCAATAGAACTTGAGTCTGTCGGACTCTCGGAAGTAGCCCTCGAGTAGTCTATTTATGATGAGTGGTTGCCTAGTACTGTTTCTGAAATTCCCTTGTCCATCCCAACGTAGATTATCAATCCATTCTAATTGCCCTGAAATATAAAACCTTCTGTATAAAATATGTTTTCCTTGATTTTTGCATAAGATTTGAATACAATACACTAAATATATTATAGATGTATAAATTAAATAGGTATTTTATTATTATTATTTATTTATAGCCATTTATGTCTTATTTCACCGTAAAGCTCTGGTGTGACTAATCACTGTACTACTCAGAAAAACTCATTGGTCACTCAGTGGACAGCCAGGATTCGAACTTGCAATCTGTGTGTTGCAAGCGACTACACGAACGACTCGGCCACGACACGACACTTAACTTTTATGACTAGTACCATTTAGGAATAAGTGCATAAGCAATAAATGAGTAAAGGAATCTGAGAAGTGAGGATCCGCGAAGTATACCTACCACGTGGTCACGTGTAGGTTTAAAGTCTAGACTAAATCTTCTTCAGTTAGCATGTGGACAGGCGAGAACATAAAATAATATCAGGATTACCTGGCGTGTTTGAAACTGCATCCAAATTACCATTGTAAATGAATACCTCGAGATTCGTGTTTTGAAGTATGTTCTCAACTAAAAATTACATAAAATTACAGTTAATTTCAATCCATTCACGCTTATGGCTGGAAAACGACCCATATTCTTTAAACGTATATCTTTAAATGATTAATCATAAAATCATACTTTAGCAAAAGGCAGCAAGAACTGTTTGTTATTAAGTTTGAGTGTAATAATGCTGTAGGTATCTGGTTTTCATTCCAACAATAAATTACGACAAAAGAGTTTTTCTACTTCATAAAAATTCTTCCGACAAGTTTAATTAATATGCTTGTAATTAGCCCCGCGGGCCAACCATAACATTATTATTTTAGACTTTTAAATTGGCTAATTCAATCCTTTAAGGGTCGTCATACTTGTAAAACAATACTTGGTTTTTCTTTCATCATCCATTCCTGGCCAATCATCATCGCCTGGTCAATACAACCCGATATCTTAATGAATTAAATGCCCAAAATGGCTGACATATTTACAACTATCTAAAATAAAATTTTAGATCTGTTATGTCGTCTGTCAAACCTAATTCCACAGCTGGTATCATGAAGTTGTCCCTGGCTGCATCGATGGCATCTTCTCTCCACCGGTCATAGGTGACGGCTCCGGATATGCCCAAAGCGGGTGCCACTACATCCTCCATGAACGAGAACGTGTCGGTACGGAATACATTTTGTAGGTACTTCTTTTGGCTGAAATTGTCTAAAACCAATTCATCATACAGCTTACGAATGGAGTAAAAAGTAAATCATGGTGTATTTAAAAATAAATATTGTATATTTTTTTTTACAAAAGCATGAATTGAAGATAGTTCAATTGATTTACAGTCACAGTACTTACTCTACTGTAAAGTATCACAGCATTACGCGTGGTCTATGTTTGGATGGGTAGGCACCAATATGTGCCGTTTACGTCTTGAAGGATTAAGTCCTCGGTCCCGAATCTGAATTGCTCAAATTAGGTCTAGCTTGTAGTCAAAGCATAGTGGTTGCCAAAATATATAGTAATTAGAAAGTTGAGATTTCCCTTACCTCGAGTCGATATATTTGACGATAACTTTTCTACAATATGTCCCAAATTGATGGCCACTGCGCCAGCATTATTGTCGACAAACTCGCCAAGAGATATGAATCTATCAAAGGCATCTGCATATCGTTCTTGGTTGACCAAAGTACTAGTTTCGTTAGATAACGTCTCAATGGCGGTACGTCCTCTACCATCTATATAACCAAGTTCTTCAAGGTAAAAACCAAGCTTGGTTAGAGCCAGAGCGGGTGAAATTATTCCATTGCCAATAACAACTCCTTGCAGTGTGTATTTGAAATTCTGTTCCTGAAGACAATATAATAATATAATCTTGGAACAATGCAACACAAATTGGCTTCGCCTAATTCTAAGCAAGGCTAGTATTATTGGATTGGAAAACCCGTTTATTATAAGGCAGAATCTACGCTGTATATCATAATGCTATTACGCGGATTATGAAATACTAGCGGTCCGTCCCGGCTACGCACGGGTGAACATACGATTTTTTTATAAAAGAAAATATAGCCTATGTCACTCAGGGTGAATGTAGCTGTCCAATGGTGAAAGATTTTTATCAAATCGGTCCACTAGTTTCGCAGCCTATTCAATACAAACAAACAAACAATTAAATTTTTCTTCTTTATAATATTAGTCTAGATTATTATTATTATTTTTATTGATAACGAGGCACAGGTATTTTGTTAGATACATTCTTCTTCTTCTGAGAAGTTGCATTCTTACCTCATTTAATTTAGCAGCCAAAGAGAGCGCCAACTGAGATCCAGAGCCTTGCCCTATTATGTACAAGGGTGAGTTACTGTACTCTTCATTACTGTTGTAGAACGTTTCCAGGGTAAGCAGTAAGTGTTCCGCTGCAATTATAATATTTTATAAAAATACACTGTTTTTCAATGTAGAAGAAATTGATTAAGTTTCTACAAAAGTCTAACTGTTTTCTTCGATGTTAGTCGGTATTCTGCCCTTGTTTTCCACTGTACTAAAGCCAGTTCCAATCGGCGTGTCCACGAACAGCAGATTGTAATCCTCAATCTAGAACACATTTTAAATTAAGTTATACCATTACAAGCCGTGGTGGCCGAGTGGTTCGAGTAGTTGCCAGCAGCATAAAGGTTGCAAGTTCGAATCCCGACTGTACCAATGAGATTATATAAACTTAAGTAAAGTGATTAGTCACACAACGAGCATTACGGTGAAAAAAACCATCAAGAGGAAACCTGAATACGCTTGAGAAGAAATTCATAGGCGAATGTATATTCGTGGTTGAGTAACGGCGATGGACCCGCAGTCTGTCACGTTGGCATCTAAAATATATCTCTGACGGAAAGTGGGTGTTACCTTTACACCTCTGCCTACCCCTTCGGGGACCTTTGTGGCATAAGGATATATATCATTCTCGATGCTCAAACGACATCGTAGTAGCATGTAGTTGGAAGGCAATTTATGAAATTGGCACACGACCACAAAGCGTAGTTATCGAGAGGAGACCTATTCCTAGCAGTAGCTTCGCAAGGGCTGATTTTATTAATTGATTCAATGTCCTTTCATTGAATAGCATAATCTGTATGACTACATACTTATTCTGAAAAAATATATATTTTTTTAATTCTCTCTCATTACATCCGATTAAAACATTTTTTTTATTGATTAGTAAACATACCCAAGAGTCATTTCTTCTATTAAGATTAAAGTCATAGGGGCCAAACATTCCAAAGTTGGCGAGAAGACTAGGGGAGACGCCGATGACACCATCTAGCCACAGTATAATAGGTCTGGTGGTGCCAGCGGAGGCCAGAGTGGGGTAGAACCACCAGAACACATCACCTACACTGCGCATGCGTGTGAACCCAGCTACGGATCCCACGGTGCCCAGGCCTTCGCCTTCCAGGGCTGAAATAATAATAAAAAGAAATCACACAAAGACATGCAATGCGATTTACTTTATTATTATCAAAATTGACATTAATATCATCTGGAAAGTAGTTACCTATACTGGCAACATCTGCCCCATAGACAAAATCCCATTTTGCTTACGCTATACATTGTATGTAACCGAATGAGATAATACAGAAACAAATTACTTCGAAGATTAACACGACGGTTTCTTAGTCACATTATTAATATAAAAAAAGATAAATCATTTCGGAAATGGAACGAAAAAGAGAACAAAGCCTTCACATTCAACCCCAGATATACAAACAAGACATCAATTCATGGGCAAAGAAGTCATATCCACGCAAAAAATTTGTAATTCCTTGGTTCTTTGGAAATTAATTGGGCGGGAGATAGAATAGAGTGGGCACGCGCCGCGGTTAAACTCGTCGGCATGACAAACAGCTTATGTCATTAGTTAAATAAATGTATAACTCACTGATAAGTGAGACGTCTTCATTGTCGGTGACAAGCCACCATATGAGCACCCCGAGCCCAGCAGCCAACGCCAGGCATCCCACCACGGACACTACGATCAATATCGTCTTCTTTGCCATTATACAATACCTATGCTCAAATCACATCGCCACCCACTCACTGAATTGTGTTTCACAACATTGCTTACGATATCTCATATCTTTAAATGTAGATAACGATTTAAAGCTACTCGTATTTAATGCGATAATCATTTAATTTTATTAAATGTAACGATAACTTAATCTTGTTATTTATCGATTATGTTCAATTTGTGTTTGGAGGAATGTTGAAAATTTTAATTCTATGGTTTGGTTTTCTTATTCTTTTTGTTTAACTTTACGCATTATTGCTAGCAATATCTACTACTAATATGCTTAACTTTATAAAGGTGTTAGTTTTCAGAGATATATTATTAGCTCGATGAATACATATGTACAATTTATTTTATTCCAGAAAAAATATACTAATAAAATCGTTGGCAATTTGTCGGCGCGATCGAATCCGCGATCAAGGTGCCCAAATGTTATTTCAAAATTTTCAATTTTCAAATGACGACCATTGCAATATCTTTTAAGTTATCATAAATAATAATAATAAATATATCCTCACGCCTTCCCACAAGGGTCCCCGAAGGGGTAGGCAGAGGTGTATAGGTAATACCCATACACGCACTTTCCGCCAGAGGTATAATAGGTGCCAACGTGACAGATGGCGAGTCCATCGCCGTTACTCCAGCACGACTATACATACGCCTTTGAATTTCTTCTCAGACGTATGCAGGTTTCCTCTCGATGTTTTCCTTCACCGTTCAGCTCGTGGTGGGACTAATCACTGTACTTAAGTTCAGAAAAACTCATTGGTACAGTCGGGATTCGAACTTGCGACCTTTGCGTCGCAGGCAACTGCTCGAACCACTCGGCCACCACGGCTATTTAAGTTATCATAACAGCAACAAATAAATTTCTAATAGAAAAACGGTTAATGGTTAAACAATACCTATGTATTAACATACATAGGTGTCGTTAACATACATACATTTAACCATTGGTTGGTTGAAATTGAAATATAAAAAAAACTTCTAACTAATGTTAATTTACTTTTACATAACGGTAGTTACGCGGTCGTGTGCCTTGTCAAGTACTCATATCTTACCCTACCTACAGGACTCCCCGAAAAGAGAGGCCGAGGTGTAACAACACGCATTTATTACCTGAGATATGTTTATGAACCACGGTGACAGGTGGCGAGTCTGTCGCTGTTTCGAGTGTGTCTCTTCTTAAGCTAATATAGGTTACCTCATCATAGCTTAATGCTTCATTCATCATTGATGAATCTCTATTTATCCGAACTCATTGGCACAGACCTTCGGGGTTCGAACCTGCAATTTGTGTTTGACGGGCGTCTACACAAACGACTCGACCACCACCGCTCTTTGTGTATTGAAATAAAGCTTCAGCGGTCGTTATCTACAATCTAGACGTTAAGGAATTTAGCTCACAGCCTACTTACCTACATATAATCATATTGATTGAGCTGATAAAATTCTAATGTTATCGAAAATGTGAAGAGGAATGTTAAACGTTTGAACAAATGTAGGTATATTTTTTTCCGCTTATATCTACTATATTTTTATATTTTTTTTAGGTGAACCAAGCACCCACCTACACTTTCGCACCTCAATTGTTTCTTTACTTACTTTACCATTTCATCATAATATTAACATCATTAGCGGCTCTTTGGTAGACTCAATGTCTTCTAGGTTGGCACGCCAAGGGGATATGCTACATATTAATTCGTTCACTATTACCATCTGCCGGCTCCCTTTTTAGCGTATACTAGCTGTCCCGCCCACACGATCGCAGCGCAAATGATCCTCGAATCTTGACACACACAAAAAACATCGAAATTGGTCCAGCCGTTAGCAGAAGAATTATATACATGAAGATAAAACTATATAAATATATGTCGGTAGTAGTCCCACAATATTTTCACATATTCATCGATGTTACACAATCCACCTCGTGTTGTGTACATTTTGCATATATGTATGCACTGTACTTAATGTCGTAAAAACTTTTTCTTTTAACAGGTGTCTATTACTTTATATTGTTTAGTTAGACTTAGGTCACCATAGGCAAAGGCCTACTGCGATTGGAGGCTAGAGTTATATATCGGGCCTACGCTGTTCCCCCATACTTAACTACTGTTACTGTAACATAAAAATATTATTATTGTATACCTAATGATTTGAAAAGAGTAACCATGGAGTTTCTTGCCGGTTCTTCTCCATGGAAACGACCAACCCGAACCGTGCACCTATTTCGACGTTTTATAAGTGCCCACCTATGTGAAATAAAAAACTTTTGATTTTATAAAGCGGACTCTTTGGTATATTATACACTTTGACGTTTGAGTGGGTAGTAAGAAAAAAAACACATATTTTCTAGAAAAATACGATTAAGAAAGCATTTTGTTTTTTTAGTATAATGTGTTTATTGTTTAGTATATCAGCCGTATGAGGTCATGTCTCGGAGGAAAGCATTCGAGCCCTCTGGATTGTCCCTCGGTACCTAAAATATTAGAAGCTTATTATAACATTATGAAAATTCCCGAGAGAGGCTAGTACAAGTTGGGATCTATTGTTCAATCCAAACTTTTAAATAGTGTTATCTGGGTTCAACTTTTCGAATACGCATCAGGCCCCCAGTCTGCGATTATCGTAGTTATATTGAGGCTTGTACTGGAAATCCTCACGCCTTCCCACAAGGGTCCCCGAAGGGGTGGGCAGAGGTGTATAGGTGGGACCCACACACCCAGTTTCCACCAGAGGTTTTAGGTTTAGCATTTAGTTTAGTTTACCATTTTAGGTCCCAACGTGATAGATGGCGAGTCTATGGCCGTTAGTGAAGCACGACTATACGTACGCCTTGTAATTGCTTCTCAGACCTATGCAGGTTTCCTCTGGATGTTTTCCTTCAGCGTAAAGCTCACGGTGTGACTAATCCCTGTACTTAAGTTTAGAAAACTCATTGGTACAGGCGGGATTCGAACTTGCGATCTTTGTGTCGCAGACAACTACTCGAACCTAATGAAAGATGGACCTACCAGCACTATAATGTTGAATTGAACCTTCAACCCTTACAGAACCTCTTTGGGCTGTTTTGGCAGGGCAAAGCAAACAACATTGGTCTTTAAGTAAAGGACATAAGTTACCCAACTCACACTATGCCCAGCGACATTAATCCAGAAGAATCTGAAATTGCCGTAGGATTTATAGTAGCCCTCGAGTCTACCGTTTTCCCAAATCGGGTTCTTGGGAGCATTTCTGTAGCCTTCCGCACCACTCCACTTTAATCTGTCTACCCATAGGATTTGTCCTAGTAAAAAATAGTACATAATTAATGTTTGTTATTAAAAATATTCCCGTTTAAATCGAACCACATCACACACAACAAGGCAGGCTTACGCATACACCACATCGATGGATTATGTACGTGAGAAACAATAGTAGAATTATTAAAATTGTGTATGAAAGTAAATTAACGATTTAAAAGAGAGTTATATGATAATGGGAAGCCATGAACATTCCATCGAAATCGAAATTGACGGAGTTGTCTTTTCCAAGCATAATGTTACTATTAAATTTACTTCTACAATTGGTTCGAAATTCAATCAAAATATTCTAAGGATATTCTATTATATTATTCTAAGGTGACGTGGCTCTATTGTATCTGGTTATTTTGTAAGGGATTTTGCGTGATGATTTGTAAATAAAAATGTATATGCGCACACCTGGAGTGTCACAAATGAGGTCGAGATTCCCGTTGTATTTTTGTATAATAATATCCGTTTCGTTCAAAAGCTTTTCAACTGCAAAAAAATAAACATATATTATTTTATACTCAAGGAAATCATTTACAATAAGGATAAGGGATACATGCATGTATGTACCTAAATGAAATCTATGTAAGTGAACAAAGGTTGCCGTGGAAACTCTCGAAGCCCTAAAAATGGCTGTCGATATTTTGATACTCATTTCTTACAAAACATTTCTTTAAAATGTTCGTTAAATGTTTTCGTTTTCATTATAAATACAGTAAATTGTATTTCCCTTTATTTATGTTTTCTTTTCCTTTAGGCTGCCGGAGAACAGGCTATTTTTCATTATTAATATTGTTATTAATTTAATTAGCTTAACACACTTTATCTATTTATGGTCATCATTAATTATTTAATGGCATAACTTCAATGAACGCAAAAGAGATATAATATAATAATATATCCTCACGCCTTAAACCACAAAGGTCCCCGAAGGGGTAGGCAGAGGTGTATAGGTGCCAAAGTGACAGATGGCGAGTCCATCGGCGTTACTCAAGGACGACGAATTTCTTCTCAAACGTATGCAGGTTTCTTCTCGATGTTTTTCTCCAACGTAAAGCTTAGGTGTGACTTATTACTGTACTTAGGTTCAGAAAAACTAATTGGTGCAATCGGGATTCAAACTTGCAAGCTTTGTGTTGCAGGCAAGTACTCGAACCACTCGGCCACCACGGCTCTTTTCTTTATTTACCAAAAGCAAGATTATGTTCATAAGATAATTACGCACTGCCATCAGTGACCGGTTTCATGAAGTCCTCATTCAAGGTGTTGAAGACGGCATTGGACATTGACCCCCAAGTCACGTGTTCGGGGATGTTCAGGGCTTCCTTCACTAGAGTGTTCATCAGAACGTCAAGGTCGTATTCCTCCTGTCTCACCGGTGACATGTATGGCCGGTCACGAAGTGCCATGTCTCTGGACAGTTCTACGCAAACACGTGACAACTATTGAGCATGATAATGGGAAAATATTGAGCGATTCATATTGAGACATGACAGTTATTCACATAATTCAGGTTACTTGCTATCGACGTGTATGACAAATAGGTGTTTACAGATTTTGATGGGTTTTGCAGTCGTAGGTATTCTCGCGGGGACTTTAGTCTGGCGTTTCAGTCTATATTACTTTACTCTTTGGTCTGTCGAAATAGATATAATTGCAAAAATTTCAAACGTCAAATACACCTTTTAACGTTTTTGAATTTTTATTACAATAGTCACTGTAGCCAATTGTTTTGTTTATTGACTTGGATCTCTAACAATACATCCTAACTAATATTATAAATGTGAATGTAAGTTTGTTTGTTACGTTTTCACGTAAAAACAACTAAGCCGATCACGATTAAACTTTGTACGCATTATTTGGGGGTATTAGAAGTAAAATAGAATACTTTTTATTGAATAAAAATAAAATTTACGATACATAAAAAAGCCGTACACACCGACGAAGTCGCGGGCACAGCTAGTAATTAGATAAACGAGTAAATATTATGTTCAGATATTCCTGATTTACCCTCGAGTCAATTTATTCCTATAATGAAATCTCAATATGTTAGTACCTACGGGACATTAAATTATGACCTCTATGCCTGTACACGTACAAGCTTATACTTCTATTTCTATTAAGCTTAAGCCAGCTAATGAAAAATGGTATGACGACTTCACCATATAACATACATACATACATATCATCACGCCAAGTCCCTAACGGGGTAGGCAGAGAGTATAGAGCGCCAGTTCTCTCTAGACTTACATACCTCTTTCGCTTCGTCACATTCATCAGTCTCTTCATACATGCTCGTCGGTTTCGAGTACTCTTAACGTTCCCGTCCTTCAGAGTCCGATCTATTTGATCCAGGTAGTTGGAACGTGGCCTTTCTCTGCCTCTTCTTGCACACACTTTTGCTTTGTATATCTGTTTCGTCAATCTTTCTTCACTCATCCTTTCCATGTGTCCAAACCAACGTAACATGCCTTTCTTCATCTTTACAATCACGCCCTCATTCACGCCAGTTGATTTGCGAATCTCTTCATTGCGGATTCGATCTAATATCGTATAACATTGTGAAAGATATTAGCTTAAATCGGAAAAGTGAAAGATGTCCGACCTTCTATTGAGTTCGTTCTCAAAATCGTGACAAGTTGATAATATCGCGATAAATCCCCCGTCATTATCGCTCATAAGTACGTGTGCTCAGATGTATATAGTTAATTACTTTGAAAGTAATAATATATAAATATAATATAAATAAGTTTATATATATATATATATAAATAAGTTTTTGAATTTATAAAACGATTTGGATCAAAGAATATATATCTAAAAGGGACTTAATAAATCAAGAAACCTACCATAATTACTCCTCGTATCAGGCCTGTTGAAAACTGTCATTTTGGTGAGAATATTGTAAAAATCGACATTTACAGTTCCTCTGAAAACAGCCTGTTGGGTATTTGCCCATTGTAAGGTGGATTGGACGTATTGACCCTCATTGAACAGCCTCTCAGCTTCCCTTGCAGCGGTCTGGATGTCCTCATATCCCTCCTGATCTACAAGACCAGCAGCCAAGAGCAACGGGCCCCAGGTCAAAGTAGCGTCTACTGGAGATATCCATGCATTACCCATCGCTATTCCTCTCAAGTTAGATTCAATGGTGCCCTCCCGTTCTGCCTGGTATATTTATGAAATACAATTTATTGAAAACAGGTACTCTCCTCTTAACTCAAAATATTGACATAATCAATTACCAATACATTAAACTACTGGCAGACAGTGATCAAATTAAAATAGTTAAAAAAAGAAATTATTCGCTACTGACCTCCTTCATGCGGATAGCCATATCTACCGCCATTTTCCCACCGTACGATTGTCCATATATATAAAGTGGGACGCCCTTGAACTCGGGATTTCCGTCGTAGAAGCCTCTCATAAGTTGTACGAAGTCCAAAGCTATGTAATAGTTTATTAATAATGATTACTTCAAGGTTGGATTTTAGAGAACGAGGGAAGAAATGATTTATTTCCGAAAAAAATTGAATGTAGAATAATTTAAGTAAGTTTTTTAGTTCTGTTCAATCTGAATCTGAATCTGAACTTTTTGGTTAGAACTTTTACCTTAACTTCTGCTTGCAGTCTACATAAAAAAAGTTACTCTAATAACACGTCTACATCAATGTACATACCAATTTCATCATTGGTTGTGGTTAAATAACTGTTGTTGTCTACATAGCTGTATCCGGTACCGACTGGGTTGTCAACGAAAAGCACGTTGAAATTCTTGACCTGTAGGTATAATAAATTTACTCTAATTACTTTGAAATTTTAAGATTTTTGGTATACTTCTTTGGTGGACTGACTCAGCTTGATCAGTACAAAGTAGTGCTTTGTTTTGGGTTCGTAGAAGTAGGGATCGTTCGTTCATTATGCTTCATAATGAGGTTATTCTAATCCAACTTCACACTTGATTAGTTTGAGAGTGTATATTTGTTAAATAGGCACTTTTTTAAGGTGGGCAATTTTCCCGTGACGAACATAAATATACTAATCATAAATCTGATTATCGTATATTTGATACAACCCTTATCTTTATAAAAATGAAAGTTGAAAGACACTCCTTATTTAAGGGATTAGCAAATCTTTGATGTCGTTGAATCAAACTAAAAGATCGAATCATGCGGCCGAAATATTATCGAGGGTCTAAAAAAGGAGAAACAAAGAAACGATAACGTATAATATAATATATATAAATAATAATATATATATATATATATATATAGAGCCGTGGTGGCCGAGTGGTTCGAGCAGTTGCCTGCGATGCAAAGGTCGCAAGTTCGAATCCCGACTGTACCAATGAGTTTTTCTGAACAAAAGTAAAGAGATTTACGGTGAAGGAAAACATCGAGGGGAAATCTGCATACGTCTGAGAAGAAATTCAAAGGCGTATGTATAGTCGTGCTTGAGTAACGGCGATGGACCAACCACCATGGATATGCGCCATCTGTCACGTTGGCACCTAATATACCTCTGGCGAAAAGTGGGTGTGTGGGTATTACCTATACACTTCTGCCTGCCCCTTTGCCCCTGCACTAGGGTCCCCCCCTTGTGGGAAGGCGTGAGGATATAATAGATAACGTAAAAGAGTAAAATCGACTTTGAAAATAGAACAGTACCAACCCTATAAATGAAAATATCCATTGGTACCTACATTAATTAAAGTCTCACCCAGGTGTAGTTTCTCTCTTGAAGCGACAGGTCTAATGGGCCAAGAATTTCGAAGTTTCCGATACCCGTAGACGAGCCACCAGGGCCTCCTTGCAGCCAGACTATTAGCGGTCTGTCGGTGTAATTGGGTACGTCAGCAGTGGTGTAGAATAGCCAGTAGAACATGTGAGCTCCCTCTCTAACAGTCACATAATCGAAGTTCTGCCTGAATGAACCAAATTGACCTGTAAACAAAATATACTAATAACAAGACCAATATAACCTAACACCTTTCCACAAGGTTTCTCAAAAGTGTTTGCGGAGGTAAGTATATGTGGTCGATGAAGCAAAAATTTTTGGGTGAAACGTATTCGAACAGAAACCAGCCATTAAGAGTCGTGGTGGCTGAGCGGTTCGAGTAGTTGGCTGCAATACAAAGACTACAAGATCAAATCTCAACTGTACCAATGAATGAGTTTTTTTTTTAACTTTTTTGGCAACTTCGGCGATAATTACGATCACACCGCGTAAACTGCAAATGCCATCCAAATTCTTGGAATGTTTATTCACATATACGGTATCAATAAAGTCTCTCACCTGCTACATTGTGGCTTGATATTGATAACACAACTATCAGAATGGTGTGAAACAACATTTTGTGGTCGGTGTAAATAAGGCACTAAATTGGTGCACGCGCCATCCAATTATCGCTCTGATACGGCTTATCGAACCGGTATCTGTATTTTATTAATGTTTAATGTAGGATTTCTGCTACCAATTAGATTTCATGATACCAAGCTCTTCACCAATTATATGTAATGATACGTTGCGTTTTCACATACATACATATAATCACGCCTCTTTCCCGTAGGGGTAGGCAGAGACCACTTCTTTCCACTTGCTACGATCCTTACATACTTATTTCGCTTCGTCCACTTTCATTATTCTCGTCATACATGCTCTTCGGTTTAGGGTACTCTTGACCTGGCCTTTTTTCAAGACGTCCCTAATTTGGTCTAGAAACGTCCGCCTAGGTCTACCTCTTCCAACAATTTCATCCACACTCGCCTTATACACTTTTTTTAGTCAATCGTTCTTCATTCATTCCCTCGACATGGCCAAACCATCTCAGCATACCTTTCTCAATTTTTGTCACTACATCTTCTTTTTAATATATATAAAGTCTCCTATTAGGTGAGTACAAAAATATTGACCAATAACCGCCGTAGAGCAGTAGTGGCTCAAAGGCTTGAGAGACACTAGCGAAATTAAAATATAAGTTCAAACAGTGAGTTTCTTTCTCAGCTACAATGTTACAGTATTCAGTGAAGTGATTTATTAGTGAGTAACGATGAAAGCAAGCATCGAGAGGATACCTACATTTGTATGAGAATAAATTTAAGAAGAATTAAGAAGTCTGGTAATGCTTGAGTGACGACTAGTGGATTGATGATGGCAAACTCGCCACATGTCACATTGGCATATAAAAAAAATCCGATGAAAAAAGGATGTCAGTTTTACATGACCCTTCGTGGAAATTTATCAAGATGTATCGCACTTAGGAATTTATTTTATAAGGCTAAATGGGTGTTCGGGAAATCTAAACAAATAAATAAAGTGTCTGTTTGTAATATAAAAAAAAACGCTTTTTACTAAATGCATATGGATGTATACATGGTAGGTACATCAAAAAATACCACATTTTTTTAAAATTTTGTCTGACTGTGTGTCTGTTTGTTTCTACTAATCTCTGAAAAGGCTAGCCAGATTTGACGTGATTTTCACTGGCAGATAGCTGATGTAATAAAGAGTACCTTAGGCTACTTTCATTTAAAAAAATTGAACAACAATTTATAGTTATAATATATATAATAGTATAAAGTCTGAACATAAGAAAATTGCATATACCAAGGTCGTTTTCTAGAATGTATGCACAAGAGGTCAGCCAGTAATGTTTGTGAACAAAATTCAGCACTCACGAGGTTTCACATATTGAAGAACGGGATCTCGTAATAGAAAAAGTACACTTATTCTTTTTGTTAAGTCGGCATCGGTAATGCTAAATGTATATTATATTTCAGTACTGAAGGTCTTGATTTCAATGATTTGTTTGCTTGAAGTTAGACCGTTTCAATGTTAGACATCATCAGGGTAGATGTTATTAGTAAACTATGTAAATATTCGTTTGTCGATAAGGTTTTTTATCCAGGAGAACGAAAGGAAATACTAATAATACCTACCAGGATCATCAAACAACTTAGAATGAGAAGAATAGGCAGAGGAATATACGGACAAATGACCTCAGGCAGTACTTGAGACTTGCGACAACGTAAGAAGAGACTGATGTGTATGGAACGAGAGGTCTGTAAGTCAAAAGACTAAATCAGTCTGTCTGCGAGGGACAAAGGCTGGTGATACGTATGTATCTATATAAGTACATGACTGTAAGCACATGACTTCGGCATTTGTAGCAACGTGGAGTTGTTAAATTTAATGTCTAGTTTGCTTTTGTTTTTTATTAACACTTAAGCATCTGACATGTTTTTGCATATCTTATTTGGTCATAGATCTTTGTCACAATCACGTGCTTGTTGCGACGTAATGTGGAGGCCTTCCTTCGGTTCGTGTTAAAAGGTCAAGTGCCCTAAACCATGAGTCACGTGATAAAAAACTATTGTATGAATTATCTTTAGCTATTATACAATAGTTCAGTTTAGGGTTTGCTTTAAATGTTAATTACGTCTGTCTTGAATCGATCATCGATCTGAAACCATGTTTTGAGAAGTGAGCTGAGAGAGAGACCTTTCCATGTTTTTTTCGACGACGCAAAATGGGTTTACATCGAGTTTATAATCATACAGAATGTGTTTACAATAAACATTATCATCAATGGATTGTTTTTTTAGATATAAGTTTTTATTATTTTGAATAAGTCCTAGTTGCCGAGTGATTTAAGTAGTTAACTGCAAAGTTAAGATTGCAGGCTCAGAGTCCTATTACCTATATTTTTTTCTAAATTACAGAGATATATCGATTAGAGAACTGCATTACACTCTCTGTCTACCCCGTTAGGGGCTCGGCGTGTGATGACATGTATGTATGTATATCGATGACGGCATAGGTCTAAGGATAGAAAAAAACACATGTGTCAAGTCATATGGAAGAGACTCACCCACTGACTGACAAATATTTCGAAAAGCCAAAATTAACTTTCGAAATAAAACGATTATGAATTAAATAAACAGCTTAATATGCACATATATATGCAAAGCGGGACCGATCCAAAATGTCTGCTATATTTGTTTATCACTGGGTCGAGGACAAGGTTGGAGACCGGATCATCGATGTATACCGGCGTCACATTAATGTAGATTAAATAACGCTACTTTTAATCGACTTCATATAACTCTGGCTTCCACTGATCTTCATCCATACAGATGCAGGTTAAGGTCACAAGAGAGATACAAAAGAGTAATGATACCTAAATCAAATCTAACATTCCACTAAAAATTTTCAAAACCAGTGAGCCTTAGAGTCTGGAAGTCAAGGTATTCCGTTATCCAAAAATGTCCTGGCCACACGGCAAGATAATAGTTCCTGGCCGTGTGGCCAGACCATAGTTCGATATATAATCGCCTGCAATGCAAAAGTTCCAGGTTCGAATCCCGAATCTGAATTTACCTTACTATGCTTTTACTTCCTATTACTTAGCTTTATGGTGAAGGAAAATATCAAGAGGAAACCTGCATAGGTTTGAGAAGACATTCAAAGATATATGTATAGCTGTGCTTGCGCTTGGCTTATATATAAGTTCCTGGTTACAATGTCCTCAAAATAACTAATTTCAAAATGTAGCTGATGACGTAATTGATAGAGACACAGATAATTTTGTTAGCAAACTTGAACCCGTCGAGTTTTACCTTTAATTGAAGGGTCACAGTTAATATATGCAAATGGAACAGTATTTCCCTTGTTATATAACCAAATTAACTTGAGGGTGATTCCATTCTATACGATCAAAAGAAAATGAACGAGGAAGATCCGATAATCCTTATCGATTATTGGATCTCGTATCAACATCACAATTGTATTTATCGAACATAAAGCAAATTTAAAACCGACAATATTATCCTAAATTCACTGATACTTTTCGTAAGAAAAAATAATAATAGTTAGTTTTGGTTTCGTCCAAAATATAAATATTTAGCCTTAAGGAAATCTTCCGTGATTTCACACTACCAACGACTGATGGTTTATTATGAACCAGTGTAATGTAAGGTTAAAAGGCAACAAAAACCAGTTTTATCAAAACTTGCGCAACCAAAGTATACAAAGCTCCTTCTGTATGTTACTCAACCACACCAGGATGTTAAGATGATTGTTTCTCATTTACGCTGGAACGACAGAAGGGAATTGGATAAAATTTGGCGCCGAGATAGATTATTACATATATACATACATATCATCACGCCAAGTCCCTAACGGGGTAGGCAGAGAGTATAGAGCGCCAGTTCTCTCTAGACTTTCATACCTCTTTCGCTTCGTCCAACTTTCGTTTCGAACGTGGCCTTCCTCTGCCTCTTCTTGCACACACTTTTGCTTTGTACCTATATCTGTTTCGTCAATCTTTCTTCACTCATCCTTTCTATGTGTCCAAACCAACGTAACATGCCTTTCTTCATCTTTACAATCACGCCCTCATTCACGCCAGTTGATTTGCGAATCTCTTCATTGCGGATAGATTATTACCTGGATTAATACATAGAGTATGTGTGAATTACAGATGAAACCGCGGGTCACAGCTAGTATAAACATATAAGTAGCTACGTCTTTTCTGATACCAAACTATTAAGGTATCCGACTTGAAAAGCAGCTCGCATATGTGGCTTAATTATATAATCCTCACGCCTTCCCACAAGGCAGAGGTGTATAGGTAATACCCACACACCCACTTTCCGCCAGAGGTATATTAGGTGCCAACGTGACAGATGGCGAGTCCATCACCGTCTATATAGCATGACTATACATACGCCTTTGAATTTCTTTTCAGTTGTATGTTTTCCTTCACCGTAAAGCTCGTGGTGTGACTAATCACTGTACTTAAGTTCAGAAAAACTCATTATTACAGTCGGGATTCGAACTTGCGATCTTTGTGTCGCAGGCAACTGCTCGAACCATTCGGCCACCACGGCTCTCCATTATTCTCTCTCTATATCTCACCAATTATATAATGGAAACTTTAAAAGAGCCGGGATAATCGTGTTTTCACTTTGATATTCTGTTTGTGGAAGATATATTGTCGCAGTAAGTAGCTTCGTATTTAGTTGGGTGAGCTATCTAGTGTCTAAGTTTTTGACCACGAGCAGCTATAAATCTTCGAAGCAGATTTAATCCTTTATGCTTCAGTAAACGAAGGAAGCACCACACAATTTTTGAACTATTTATCGACAAGTACTTACTCACTTTCGCACTGTCCTTCTTTATCTTGTTACGGATTAAATGGCCATTGAATCTGATAAAAGTCACTATTCGCGTTATCAGAACAAATAATATTTGCTCTCACTCTATCCACAGGATTATTGTTATCGCTTTGTGTGTGCAATCACAGTTTGATTCCGTCAATCAATCAATATTATATAAATCTTTGAAGATTGTTCGTGTCCTGAATCCAAGAATTTGATTTGTGTCAAGACTCAAGAGCCCTTTGATGAAAACAAAAAGACTTTTACAACCATACAAATATAACCAAATAGGTGATCAGGCTGATATATAAAGAAACACGACCCCTAGCGAAACCTACTGTTGCCAACAATATTTTTGAAAGTGAGAAATGAAATGTTTTAAGGCATACACATTTGTAATTCTTGGTATTATAATACGTCTCTTCCGAATTCTTGAAGAGGTACTCACCACGATAGGAGAGAGGTAGGGCATAATGGGTTTTCTTTCGAATTTGGAGCTGCCCGACAAGGAAGGACTTCCACCTTATAGAAGTCCGTAGCCTAATAAATTTTTTTTTTGTTCTGAGTTCCTGCGCTTTTTACAAGGTTTTAAATAATGAGCTCTTTGGGGAGGGTGAGGATTGTTATATTCTGCTGGGAGCAGAGGGATTATTCCCATTATGCTGCCAACATAGCATAGCTCTCCGAACACAGAGCGGCAACACACAAGTGATACCTCGGTATCGTGAGCGTAAATAGGCTACGGTAACCTATCATTAGGTGGGCCGTATGCTTGTTTGCCACTCTTGTCTTCTTTATACAACAGTAAAAAGAAAATAAAAGGTAAGTCCACTGAAGCTATCACTGAAGAATCAGAAGAAATATTGATTTATGCTGTAGTGTATTTCAACGAATCCAACACGCCAAGAGGCCAATTTACAAAAAAGCTAGATCACATAGCTCCTTCTCCAGATTTACGTACTCGCTATATACTTTTGATGATAATATCAGTTGAGAAGCAAATGTTGTCAATAATATGTCAGAGCAACACATCCGAGGAATCTATATGTTGCAATCTTATCTACTTCTGCATCTTAGCAGATCTTTTCGTTATCTTTATTTGAGAACATGTAAGAATATGCTATTTATAGATCAACAACATATTATATTAACTTCATTGATTCATCTCTCTCATTTCTTCTACTCTTCATAATGCTATCAAGTCGATCTAAATAGCTGCAACTCTGATTATTATAAGCTCTTTAATTTTTATATTTTTGTGTAGGTATTTATCAACTTATCTATTCAGACCTCTTTTGCTTTATTATCATTGATCAGTCACGGCCACATACTGGCCGGTTTGAAGTACCATATAATAAGGTGTTTCTTTATTTGAATCTGGTTTTCAACATGTGGAAACGTTTACATTGATTTACACGTACTTCCCGCTGTTGATTTGTAAATGAAGCTCATTATGTACATCACAATGCAGTACCGCTTCTGTATGTTTGCTTTTTATTACCACGTGACGTAATGCATCATGTGACTCTCAGTCGGAATCCCTGGTTACCTAGGATATCGTCGAGGGCAGTTTGCTATTAATGGTCTGGGATTCCAACCCTGTTTAGATACAATAAACAAGTGCTGAAACCAACTGGCCATGCACGTTAATAATGGTGGTTAAATACCAAAGAAGCGCTCGATCACAGGGGGAAAAGTGCAGGGAGGCATTTGCCCAGACGCGGGACTTATTGGGTTATTAAAACAAAAAAAAATTGTTTCTATGTAAATCTGATACAATTTGGCATAGCAAGATAGGTTTTTTTTTATACCACTATGGTGGTTAACAATCACGCGGTTTACCTGATGGTAAGCGGTTACCATTGCCTATGGACGCTTGCAACCCAAGGGGTATTGCAATTTCGGACGAGAAATTCGTTGAGCCTTATATTATTCAAGTGCTGTTTATTAGCAACAAATATTTTATATTATAATTATTTTCCGCCCAGCTACGCCGGGGTGAAAAAGGTAAAAATCCCTGAAACACGATGGCAGCGCGGCGATGGACTCGCCATCTGTCACGTTGGCACCTAATATATCTGGCGGAAAGTGGGTGTGTGGGTATTGCCTATACACCTCTGCTACCCCTTCGGGGACCCTTATGGGAAGGCGTGAGGATATTATTATTATATTCATATGTATACAATAGACTTGTATGAACTATAGTCTACACAAAGTAGTTCATCGATGTCGTGTGACGTCACCTATCGTAATCGCAAGGTGAGCTAGGTCTCATCAGCTTCCGCTCAATTGACTCTATTGAGTATTATCTAGTTACAATAGGTTTATTTTGTACTAATTGAATACCTATACATATTACAACATTCCAATTAAGTAATTACCTTATAATAATTAAGAAGCCGTGGTGGCCGAGTGTTTCGAGCAGTTGCCTGCGACACAAAGATCGCAAGTTCGAATCCCGTCTGTACCAATGAGTTTTTCTGATCTTAAGTACAGTGTTTAGTCACACCACGAGCGAAGGTGAAGGAAAACATCGAGAGGAAACCTACATACGTCTGAGAAGAAATTAAAAAATTGAAGTAACAAATTAAGTATTATATCTATATATATATAAGTCTAATAGTAAATATTATAGTAAATTGAAGTAAGAAATTCAAATTGTAGGTAACAACTCGAACTATTCGGCCACCACGGCCCTTTATGCTCATAACGATAGACTCCTTCCGATGATCACCTAATTATCCACCCGTAGCTGAAAGCGAACCCCTTCACCTTCACGGCCGGTTAACTCGACTCTTAGTATACCACACTTATTTGGCTTTTTCTAAACGTATAAGCGCCGGTTTTTCCCTGTCCACTTAAACAATAAATTAAAATATAATTTGTATTTAAATTATACTAATCAAAGGTGTATACGAAATGCGAATCAACATAACCTCAGTGCGTCATCGGCTAGAGGTAGCCATCTCACATGACCAGCGTATGTTTTCTTTCAGTTGCAATCAAAAATATAGTTGGATGCTGATCGCA
This sequence comes from Drepana arcuata, assembly GCA_016069955.1. Taxonomy (NCBI): domain Eukaryota; kingdom Metazoa; phylum Arthropoda; class Insecta; order Lepidoptera; family Drepanidae; genus Drepana; species Drepana arcuata. The sequence continues at coordinate 33,098 of JACCPG010000436.1, read as the reverse complement.
GTGCAGTGTGAGACGGTCAAGAGACGGCGGTGCTAGTGTTTTGCCGTGTTCCACCGCGTCTATCGACCAATGACCGCAAATAAACGTTTTTACTGAAAAAAGTTATATTAGACGTGTTCAAAACAAACGAATCGCGTCAATTACATTTCAAGTGCTTATCGTTTCGCTACCGGGATGATTAAAATACCACCGGCGTTCATCAAGCAGGTATTGTAATTACTATTTAAAAAATACGTTTATTGAATAAAAAAACATTTCATTTTAGCACCTATGAGGGTTGTATTATCTATCCACGGGACGAAAACCATCCTGCTGAGAACTTTCAGGAATACAAAATCTATATTTTGATGTTATCGATGTTACCGCTAACATACAAGCACAAAATCTTATCTCTGTATAATGATAGTAGAAACATTTTGATAGATTTTTAGGAACAGCAACGCGCGTGTTACTTCTTTGGAATTGCAACTGTACTTAGGTGGAGATAATCGTTTACCTTGCCTTAAAAGATTTTCCATCTTCGTGCTATAAAACAAAACAATATTATTGTGCGTAAAGATACCAAATATATACATATGTAAGTTTTCTAAAATTAACAATATTTGCAAAAACAGTTGTAAAACTAACTATGTACTTACAAATGAAATATTTGTGTCAAATGACGGCAACGCAAATACGCGTAAAATTTCTATTATAGTTGTTGAAGTACGTGCGGGCGGAGTTTTTAAGTAATTTTTCGTTATGAAGGAACCCTTCAGACGAGACGAAATGCTTTCTAGAGATTAAAATCTTAATTGCCATAATTAATAATAACAATACCTTAGGACTATTCCACACAAACTGAATTGGTCCCAAATTAAGAAAAGCTCGTGTTATGCTAACGAGGCAACGATATATATACTTATTAGGAGTTCTTCAAGAAGAGTGTGAAAAGATTCCTGCAGGGTCGGCAACGCGTGAGTGATACCCCTGGTTTTGGGCGGTTACCTGGCGGCGGTAACCGCTTGCCTACAGGGGGGACACATGTTTATTTGCCAAACTATTGACGTTCCCATCTTTCCGTGTCCGATCGATGATGTATGTATGAATATGCTATTCATAAGCAAATATATACACCTTCGGGTGAAGAACAGTTACGTCGATAAGAATGACTGTACTAGCAATATAAAAGGCATACCGTACCTCTTCCTACAAACGCACCTCCTTGTTGAGTTTGCATTAGGCTAAATATATTGTGTTCTTAATTTCATCCAGGTATTACTATTTATTTATTATTAGGAACAAGAAAAATAGTTAAGACATGAAGATAAATGCTGTGATAATCACGATAAAATCCCTGTCTGTGCCTGCAGACACAATAAAATCCCAAATTAAATACAAGTGTTGGAATTAACGTGACAAAACATCGACATCTGTAAGAGCTGAAAACTGTAATGACGATACCTAAAGGTACTCCAGTCACATTCATCTATAAGTGAATAGCTGTTTCTATAGCGGACACCGAACAACGTCTCAGGCCATCACAACAAGCGCGGGGAACAATGGAGCTATACCAAACACTTATGGAAGTACTATGAAATGCATAAAGGGCCGTGGTGGCAGAGTGGTTCGAGTAGTGGCGTGCAACACAATTACAGCAAGTTCAAATCTCGACTGTACCAATGAATTTTCTAAACCTCAGTAGTGATTGTCAACACTGCGAGCTTTACGATGAAGAAAAATATCTAGAGGAAAGATGCATACATTTCAGAAGCAATTGAAAGACGTTACTCAAACACGACTATACATAAGTCTTAACAATTTCTTCTCAAACGTATGCAGGCATTTCCCCAATATTTTCCTTCACCCTAAAGCTGGTGGTGTGACTAATCACTGTACTTAAGTTCAGAAAAACTCATTGGTACAGTCGGGATTCGAACTTACGACCTTTGCGTCGCAGGCAAATGCTCGAACCACTCGGCCACCGCGGCTCTCACACGCCACATAGATATAAAACATTGGTATAGGTAACATGAAAGGAACGTATTTTACCGGGAGACTAATAACGTTGCAATTGTTACGAACTAAACTATTTTATCTATCAATAGAGAATAGTAGAATGATAAGATATGCAACAGATATCTCGATGTTGTAAGCATCATTAATAATTCGAGACGTATTGGCCTTACGGCTTAAGTAGCCACTTGAAAATCATGTTTGCAGATTCAAACCCCGATCAATAATAATAATAATAATATATCCTCACGCCTTCCCACAAGGGTCCCCGAAGGGGTAGGCAGAGGTGTATAGGTAATACCCACACACCCACTTTCCGCCAGAGGTATAATAGGTGCCAACGTGACAGATGGACTCGCCATCTCACTCACTCACAATAATAATAATTGACGAATATCGTCTGGTCTAGTGGTAACAGGTCTTGACTGCTAAGGTCGCGGGATTCATTTCCGCGGAGGGCAAATATTTATAATTATTTGTGTGATGAACACAACTTATATAGATCGATATCGTTGTCTAGTTCCATAACACAAGCTTTGCTTAATTTGGGACAAGGTCAACTTGTGTGGAATTGTCCCAAGCTATTGTTATTATTAATAATTATAAATTAATATTTTATTTGGAGTAATGTAATACCTTAGATCCCGATAAGACAACCTGCATACGATGCAGATACATATCTAAGGTAGGCATAAGCTGACCCCCTAAATAGGCTCCAAAATATTTCTCCGACGCAATGAGGTTATCCAACACTTCTGCTTACGTTAACTTGAAGTATATTTTCTTCAGCCAATTACATAAAACAGTTTGAATATTATTTTCTTACTGCTATACGATATTTTTTTTAACTTGCGAATTTTAAGAAAAACCGACAAAAATAATTTTATGGAAATTTTGTGGTTTACTTGTATTTAAACAAGATTCCAATGTTGAAACCATTGTTAATGGGATCCCTCCTTCATTTAATACAAAATCATGGTCTGCAGAGCTCATCAACCTTTGGAATTTTCAACAACTTTAACCTCAAACTTAAACAGGTTCTGTACCAGTTTGGACACAAAAACCAAGTAGTTTAACACAAAAAACGTTACGAGAATTTGTGTTGTGTAACTCTTTCAGTTCAATAACGAGACGAAAACATCATATGCCTAATTGAAAAACGTGTTCCTATAGGAAGAAATATCAGTAACGCATAAATTATTACGTATACTTATTATACAACTAGAGTGGCAAACAAGCATACGGGCCCACCTGATG
>JACCPG010000436.1:0-28846 GCA_016069955.1 Drepana arcuata | reverse complement strand
GGATAAATATTTTTACAAAATGCAATGTTTATCACAACACTAGATTTGCTGCGCGATTCTTTTAATGGTAATATAATAATAATAATAATAATAATAATATAATTTATTCAGTAACAAAGTTTGACATTAATTTTAACTATTGACCAGAGTCTCCTTTTAAGCATGAAATGCCTGTGTTAGGAGGCCCTGCTCTTCTTAATTACTAGTACATTCACAGTAGTTACTAAGATGTTAATACAATTTGAGATATATATACGGAGTATTATACTATTTGAGATTATAGATACTAGCGGTGCATATTGAGTGTGTGTGTATATGTGTGTGTGTGTGTGTGTTTATATGTGTGTATGTGTGTGTATATGTATATATGTGTGTATGTGTGTATATGTGTATATGTACGTGTGTTACAAAAGGTAAAGGTAAATGGTAATCATAGACGACAATCCGTGGTCCACGGTTTCACCCGAGTAAAATATAATTTAATTTGATGCTTTTCTGGGAATTAACCTATCCTGTACATAACATACAATTGTAAGTGTAACATTTCAAAATATTTCAATCATAATGAACAGCAAAAAATTTTGCACTTCGTTACTCGCAACTTCGTACTTCGCAAAACTTAACTCGTTAATGGGCCATTTTTTTATTGAATAAATAATGAGATCAAATTTTAATTATGAAAACGTTCCCCTTTGATTCAATAAATTGCCGCAGGCGAAAAAAGCAATTTTCATTGTATTTTTTGCTCAATAATGATCGTACTAACGAGGAACTTCTACCAGGAACTAGTTTTTCTCCAAGTCGTTTAAAAACTATGACGTTTAGTTTTTAAACGTATTGCGCGTTGAATGTTGTCTTGATTGCTCATATCCGCTGTCAAATAAAAGCGAGCTTCGTATTTGTCAGATTACGCGTATTAAGATAAAGAGTAAACTCAACGTTTAGGGATTTATATTGATTTATTGTTGATTGATGACGATCTATATGTTTTATGGATAGGGAAAACAACGCCATCTAATGACCAAACCTATAAACTAATAGCACAATTACTAAAGAGAAGTAGAGTTGGTTCGTTTGTACACGCAATCTAAGGTACGATACTTTGGCAGATAGCCCATTGACCCAAGGGAGCGAAGCAGGAATTATACATATGAATTTTACTCAGGCGAAACCGCGGGCAACTACAAGGAATTGTATATTAAATCAAAAATCAAAATCAAAATATTTTATTCATCGTAAGGGACACAGGGAACACTTATTGAACGTCACATATTTAATATAGACTAAAGTTACCAAAGTTACCACCGAAGTTACACCAATATTTATTAGAAAGCTGGTACTCGTCGCTACAATTCTGTATGTTTAATAGTGGTTAGTGTTATTCACGAATATTAGATGTCAATCACCTTTTTATTGGATGAGCTCATATTATTTATTTCATATTTGTTTATGCACATTAAAGTACAATGGTGGACTTTATGCTAAAGCATTTTCTACTAGGCAAGGACCCATTGAAAGAAGAAACATGAAACAGAAGAATTAGCTTGATTATACTATATAGGTACTTATACATTCATATAACTATATAGTCATAACATGGAATGGATATCAAAATAGCAAGCATGATACATATATATTATATTACACACATGTATATATATATATATTACAAGAAACATCATATTATTATAATGTATATAAATGACGAGTGAATATTCTAATAGATTATTCATATTTGTTCTAGCTATGGCTGACTTTAGGAGCCTCATTGTCTTTCCTGATCATCGGGCTGGTGAGAGGATACTCAGCATCCGCCATCCCTTCAATAGAGAGCCTTGACCCTCACATCATACAGAACAGTGAACAGAAGTCCTGGATCGGTAAGTTTACGGGCTATGTTCATACTCAAAGAGCATGCAATGATCAACGTTAACTGGTTTTAATTTAAAAGTCGGATTGTCTTGTATGTTTTTCAAAGAAACTTAAGGCTTAAGACTTAAGACTTAAGGCTTAATACTATAGCTAGTATAAGTACCGTAACTAGTAGAACAAGCGCTTATTACGCAGTCTAGTTTCCAGATTTATCGTAATTAAGCTTTGTTCTTAATTTGTTTTCTCTTTGTATATATCATCACGCCTTACCACAAGAGACTCAGAAGGGTAGGCAGAGTGTAGATAGTACCCACTTTTCGCCGGGATTTTAGGTGCTAACGTGACAGATGACGAGTATATCGCCGTTTCTCAAGAACAGATATTTATGGGTCTTTGAGTTTTAGTCAGACGACTGCTCGAACCACTTAGCCACCTAGGCACTCGTTATAATTAGTAAAATAATTATATCAACAATACTAGATAAGACTTAACAAAAAAATATTTTAATCAAGTAGAAAGTGAACTATTTTATTTAAACTCATCCTAATCAATTACTTATATATATCCTCACGCCTTCCCACAAGGGTCCCCGAAGGGGTAGGCAGAGGTGTATAGGTAATACCCACACACCCACTTTCCGCCAGAGGTATATTAGGTGCTAACGTGACAGATGGCGAGTCCATCGCCGTTACTCAAGAACGACTATACATACGCCTTTGAATTTCTTCTCAGACGTATGCAGGTTTCCTCACGATGTTTTCCTTCACACAGTAAACACATTCGTACGAATACATACACTCGATAGAGGATGCACTCTACTGTACATTACCTAATCTGTCAGTACGGTGCGAAACAGCCTTGTTAGTGGAAATACAAACTGGGACTTTGAGGCTCTATAACGTACTGCGAAAACAAAAAAAAAAACAAAAAATTAAGTAGATTTTTATATTGACTATACAATAGACAATACGAAAAATCCACTCACACTACTCTTCATCCAGACACAGATCGTACAAATTAGATATATTGTAGTGCAATAATAAGTTACGTTTTATATACAAAGTTGAAAAGCGAGATTACTTGAGTAATGTTCTCCTATAATGATTATTAGGCTTAAAACTTTATATACTAATAAAAATAAGAGGTACTAAGAGGTAAATAAGAGGTTCGTGATTATACGCAGGGTACCTCTTAGTATATATTGTACCTCGCGGGATATACAGAGGGAACAAAGTGCCACTTCCCTTAAGTTCCTAACTACATTCGTCACTCATACTTATATGCTCGCCAATATCGAGTAGTCTACTCTTGATATTCCCATCCCATACTTTTTACTCATACTTTTATTTAGATGGGAACGTTTTTCGGTATTTTTCATATTTTAAATTTGATATTTAAGAAGGTATATATCACATGGGCTTTACGACCTGCACAGAAGAAAAAGTACCTAAAGCATGTGACCGTGTGCCATGTATCTGTTGGTACAATTTTAAGCTAGAGATGAAGATAGCATAGAGTTGAAAATTCAATGTCCATTTTATCTTCGCGGATTACCCTGAATGGACACTGAGATAAGATACACTAGAACTAGTAACGTACGAGTACTAAATAAATATTTATTACAATCGTATCGTGATTTGAAACCTTCTAAAGGTAGATGCGAAAACATTGGTATATATACCTATATATAGATATATATATATATATATCTATATATACATATCTATATATAGATATATATATATATATATATACCTATATATATATATATATATATATATATATATAGGTATATATACCAATGTTTTCGCATCTACCTTTAGAAGGTTTCAAATCTATATATAATCTAGAATGATATATATATATATATCATTCTAGATTTTTATTTGTCACTCTTATTTTACTGAACATTAAGCATACATTTTGGTAGTCAGTCCGCTGTCTATTCGCGACATGAGATGTAAGAACATGTTTTTTTACCCATGGCTGCACAAAAAAACAGTTGAACGTTCCAAAGAACTAACAACAATGTATGTAAAATAATGAGCCCACAATCAAAATTCTAATATAGTAAGCTCGTGATCTGTCAACGTGTCTGCTTTATTGTAGCAATCAGTATGCATTCTGAGACGTTGCGATGTGACAGCACGAACTAGACTCCGGGTCTAGAGCATCGATTTATTATTAGCTGATTAACATATCTAGGGTTTGACTATCAAAGCAAATAAACAAAATTGAAGTGTTTTATTTCATTTAAATTACTAAGTGCATATAAAAAAATGTCTGTTTGTTTGTCACGTACTGTAACTATATTCAATTTGCAATGAGATGGTAATTCTAAATTGCAAAGGAACGGATTGATTCAAGAAAACCTTCACATATTTGGAACAATTTTAATTAATTCCTTTTAATATTCTTAGGCGCAATTCCACCACTTGGTGCCTTTATGGGCAGCATGCTCTCGGGTCCGCTAATGCAGCGAGCGGGTCGTAAGCGGACGCTGCAGCTGACAGCGCCACTTTGGGTAGCTGGCTGGCTGATCCTCGGCTTCGCTAAGTACTTCACCTTGGTACTCGTTGGGCGTTGGCTGTCCGGTGTCGGGGTGGGCTTCGTGTTGGCGACTGCACAAGTTTACGTAAGCTAATACATTTGCATATTTAAAATCGGTCCTGATATAAAGTTGGCTTGCAGAACATTACATCCAGGGTACAGCACATACCTTATGCTATTGACATAGCTTCTCTTTTAAGCCGAGTCATACGAGTTGTGCTCCGGTGTGCTTGTTTGTCTATTGATTTTCAAGCTATATCATATTTTTGAAAATGCCTGAATGGGACTCCAATATGAAAGCACATTCCCCCCCTTTTGCAATCACAGGTGTTTTTATTCCGATTTGAAGAGGAGCGTACAATTTCAATTATGTTAATGGCACATGCAGATTATAATAAATATTTGGAAATGAGGCGCGGAAATAATTCACATAATAAAAACTCATTTTCAAGTCGCGAAATATGCTTGTGGGCAAAAGTACGAGAACTAGAGTAACAATATATCTATATATACATTAAAATGTTATGTTGGTTTGTGTACGCTTCAAAAACTCAAAAACTCTGAACCGATTGAGCTGAAAATTTAGCATGATATATAATCCGCATCAAGGATTGTTTTTATCTATTTTTTCATCAGTCAAATGTCCACAACGAAGCTTGGCAGGGTACAGTAGTAGTAGTATTCTATAAAACAAAAAATACATAACTAGGTTTATTTTTCTGTGCACACTCGCTTAAACATTTCTCTTGTTGCATTGTATTTTAAATGTGCATAAAGATTAAATAAATATTATATCTTAACGATAGACACCCACTGAAATAAATGAATTAATCACCTCCTCCAATTTTTAAACAACTGAAGATCGTTTTAACTCATTATGAGTAGTTGTATATCTACGTAAAGGCGAGTTAGATATTGCGTACATTTGGGGAGTTTGTTTCGCCGTTTCTTCTCCTGGCAGGTATTTTTTCTTGGAAACGGTGGTAACTTTAGTTTATATTAAACGTGTCGTTCAATAAGTGTTCCCTGTGTCCCTTACGTGGAATAAAATATTTTGATTTGATTTGGTTTGATTTGATCATAGGAAACAATTGCAAATGGTGTAAAAACTATCGAATACGGGCTCTAGGTGCCTAATAGGTCTCTAATAGGTAATACTTTTGCAGACATTTTATGAGACAGACGTTGGTTTATGTTACTCCATGTAATACTATTTACTGAGCAAGTTTCAATTTCCAACAATTTGAATGAACATCGCTCACGTTTGTAAATAAAATATATAAAGCCGTGGTGGCCGAGTTGTTCGATTAGTCAAATTTCCATCAAATATATCATAGATCAAATTCATCGGACACTCAAGGAAGGGAAAGTCAAGAGTACTCAAAATCAACGAGTTTGTATGAAGAGACAGATGGATGTGGACGAAGCGCAAGGGATATATATGTTTAGAGAGAACTGGCGTGAGAATGTGTATGTATGTAAAAATGGGTGCTACTACACCTCAGCGGTTCCGTTTACGGGAGATGTGAAGATATAAAGCGAAAATATTGAAATACCTACAAAAATAAAAATAAAAATTTATATCACCTTAACGGCTCCGGTAAGAAGTAGGAAGAGATATGAACACTGTTCACCAGAAATATATGAGTTTTTCCGGATTTAAGAATAGTGATTAGCCACACTACAAGCCTTACGGTGAAACATTCATCGGAAACCTGCATACGTTTAAAGACGATAGTCCTTCGCTGTTTCGTACATAGTATACATATGACTTTGAATTGCTTGTCAAAATTATGCAGATTTCCTCACGAAGTATTTCTTCATCATAAAGCGTGTAATGTGATATAATCAATGTTAGATACATCTGTAATTTCTATTTGGCAGGTAAGTGAATGTTGCGACCCCGAGATCCGTGGTCGGCTCGGCTCGCTGCCTACCCTGTCCATGTCACTGGGGATCCTCATCTCATATGTGTCTGGCAACTGGCTCTACTGGCGCTACTTGGCCTTCCTCTCAGCAATTTTATGTGGTAATTTGAATTAAAAAAAATCGTATGATATATATAAATATATTAAATACATATATTATGTATTTAATATAAAAAAAAAGCCGTGGTGGCCGAGTGGTTCGAGCAGTTGCCTGCGACGCAAAGGTCGCAAGTTCGAATCCCGACTGTACCAATGAGTTTTTCTGAACTGAAGTACAGTGATTACTCACACCACGAGCTTAACGGTGAAGGAAAACATCGAGAGGAAACCTGCATACGTCTGAGAAGAAATTCAAAGGCGTATGTATAGTCGTGCTGGAGTAACGGCGATGGACTCGCCATCTGTAACGTTGGCACCTGATATACCTCTGGCGGAAAGTGGGTGTGTGGGTATTACCTATACACCTCTGCCTACCCCTTCGGGGACCCTTGTGGGAAGGCGTGAGTATATATATATTATACATATATTATGTGAATTGCAAGGTGTGCCTCGCAATTTCATTTCGTTTACGTTGGAATTTATTTCTTGGAATAAGTAGTATCTGCTTAATATATGTTATCCAGCTAAGAATCTACCTATTAGTCAACTTGCATCCAATTCCGTTTGATTGTTTAAGATTGAGTGACAAACATCCTCACAAACTTCACATCTATGATTTAAGTAGGTTGTTTTAAATTATTCTGGAGTCTGGATATATTTTTTTTTGTGTAATTGTGTAGCTCATATGAATGTATGCCTTATTCCTTTATGTTAGTGGCCCTTTTCCTGGCTATCATCCCGTTGCCCGAGTCCCCGGTATGGCTGGAAGCTAACGGCATGGACGCCTCAGCTTCCATCAAGTGGTTGCATCTCTCGGCACGCGCCACGGCGATCGTCAAGGAAGACAATCAAGAGTAAGTGCGACCTTTGTTAAAAAAAGTTACTTGATTGACATTTGCATATTACTTGGTATTATGCTTTATTTTTTTTTCCTTTTATTCCATATACCTCGGCATAAAACATCGAGAGGAAACCTGCATACGTCTGAGAAGAAATTCAAAGGCGTATGCATAGTCGTGCTTGAGTAACGGCGATGGACTCGCCATCTGTCACATTGGCACCTAATATACCTCTGGCGGAAAGTGAGTGTGTGGGTATTACCTATACACCTCTGCCTACCCCTTCGGGGACCCTTGTGGGAAGGCGTGAGGATATTATAACAACATAAATGGATATAAAAGAGAGGATACATCATGCAGATCTTAACCAATGTTTTTATGTCGTAAATAATTTGATTCCTAATACTAGTGATATTCGCTATCCTTCCTAAAGTGGACTCTAATTCGTACTATTTCTTTCAGGAAAGCGGAGGATCCAGAGAATATTCCCAGCGTGTTCACTCGCAAAGTCTTTTTCTCTTCGGTGGTGATTAAACCTCTCATCATTGTCTTCGCTCTTCTCATCTTTCAGCAGTTCAGCGGTATTGACGCTGTCATCTTCTTTACCGTGGAAATCTTTCAAAGTGCAGGTTAGTCATACCCAAGGTACTTCGATAACTACTAACTAAAAATAAATAAGTAAATTACCTTAGGGAAATTCCATACAAATTGACATAGCCCCAAATTGTCAGAAGTAATTATATTTATGTATAAAAATAAAATTGGAGGTGTAAATAAAAGGATCAACTAAAATAACTCTACAACTAACTAACATGTATGGAGAGACTGATGAATGTGGACGAAACGAAAGAGGTATGTAAGTCTAGAGAAAAGTGGCGCTCTATACTCTCTGCCTACCCCGTTAGGGACTCGGCGTGATGATATGTATGTATGTAACTAACTAACTAACTAATAACTCTCTAGTAGAACAAACACAATCGACTGAGCAAAAAGTGTAGGTTTAATATTTTACTAGCCAGGCCCCGCAGTTTCATTCGCATTAAATTTATTTTATTGTTAAATTTTTTCCTGGAATAAAACATAACCTATGCTTTAAAGCTGATTATCTATTTCTGCGTCAAATTTCATCTATTGCTGTTGAATAGTTTTTGCGTGCAAGCGTAACCATCCATACAAACTTTCGTATTGATAGTAGGATTAATCTTGGTGATATTTGTTCTCAGGAAGCACGTTAGACGCGATGAAAGCCACTATCGTAATAGGTGTGGTTCAACTGCTGAGCAACGCAGTGAGCACGTTGCTTGTTGATAGAGCAGGCAGGAGGCCGCTGCTACTCATCTCAGCTGCAGTCATGACGCTGTCCATGGCAGCTATGGGGTCCGCTTTCTACTTCGAGTTTGAAAAGGAATCTTGGCTCGGGTAAAATTTATTCTTTTATAGGGATTTTCTGTGCGGATTTGTAATAACCCCTTCTGTTGAAATATATAACAATGAAATAAATACATAGAAAGCGGGAGTGGCGTCTCAAGCATGAATTATACTACTCTGAATTTCTTCCCAAAGGTATATTATAAGTTTCTTCACGATGTTTTCCTTCACCATAAATATAAATTAATATACAAAAGTCCCATTCGTACACACCACCGGAAGTTGAACTTGCTATACTAAATCTGCAACCTCAAGCCCAATACGCAAAATTAAGAAACCCTTGAAAACTAAGTCCTTACTAAGTCGCATTTCTATCATTAGCACAGATAAGTCTTAAGATTTAAAATTGTTTTCTTCTAGGTATTTGCCAATCATCAGCCTGGTGTCCTTCATCTTGGGCTTCTCCCTTGGGTTCGGTGGTCTGCCATTCCTGCTTCTCGGCGAGCTATTTCCGACTCACTACCGCTCACAGCTCTCAGCAATGGCCAGCGCTGTCAACTTGCTCTCAATGTTCTCTGTTATCAAGTCTTACCACGCATTCGAAGTGAGTATCTTATCATGGATCCTTGGCACTTGTCGCATCTTCATAAGAAAAGTATAGCTAAAACATAATTATTGTTAAACGTTGAAACGAATTAGCATTAAAGCCTTTATAGACAGAAAGAGTACAATGTTTTGTTATCTGATTAATATTATCAAAGATTGCTAATTGCTTGACCATAAGATGCAGTATCATAAAAAAGTGCTAAATTGTCCTGAAACACGGTACTGAGATAAGTGTTTATAATAATAACACCTAATATAATATAATATAATATTATATTATTATTATTATAATATAATATAATATTATTATTATTATATAATATTATATTATAAGTGTTTAGTCCACATAAAAAACTATTGTCATGACAAATGAATTCCGGAGTTAAAAAGCAATCGCTATGAAGTTTTCCTTTTCTGTACACCTGAAAATTTAAAAAGTAACTTTCTTTGTAATAATAAAGCTATTTATTTTATGTATATATATGTAACGCATGTCGCAACTTCCCTCAAGGGTTCTCGAAGGGCTTGACTGAGGCGTAATGCAACACCATCTATCCGCTTAGATATATTTAGGGTATCCTAGCTTTACTTGATGTAGATATTATATTACATTATATAATATAATGATGTACTTTCAAGAATGGTAGGAACACTCATCAGATTCATGATGTTCGCACTTAATTGTGTATTTAATTCTATCCTGCAGCGATGGCTAACGTCAGCAGGCACTTTCTGGATGTACACATGCTTCTGCGGAATAGCGTTCTTCTTCGTGCTGTTCGTAGTGCCGGAGACAAAAGGCAAGTCCTTAGCGGAGATAGAGCAACACTTCCGCGGGAAGAAGCTAAAGACTCAGGCGGTCCAGTTACAGACAGTAATGTAGATTAGACATATTTTGTTGGAGGATTATAATTTGAACATCGAATGTGATCTTGCAGTGTTAGTAAAATTTATCTAATTTAGATGTTAGAAAATTTTCTGATGTTTGACCTTGATGGTTTATTGAACTAACATACATAAGATATAGGCTGAGGCTTTGAGATATACGTAGGTGAGGTTAATTTCATTGTAAAACGAGTACCTAAGAATTAAGCCGTATGCACAATGTACTGTCGTAAAAGTAAAGTCGGGGTAAGAAATGGTTCGTCACCTTAACGACGTCATTTGCTTACACTAACACAAATATTTCATGCAAACGTTTAATTTCAAACGAATTAACATATCGTATTGATCATTGCAGAAATATTTATAACAGAAATGAAATAGAGGCTTGGATTCAAACTTCGTAATGAGTCGGCCAATAATTTTGACGTTGTGACATAAGTTTTCGTATCCCGACTGTACATAAAGTAGTTACCTGAAGTAGTTACACCGTATATGCAAACAAAAAAATCAAAATATTTTTATTTCATTTAAGCCTAGGTGGGCACTTATAAAACGTCGAAAAAGGTCCTGGAGAACCGGCAAGAAACTCCATGGTTACTCTTTTTTTTTTCATAAAATACATAAACAATACAGACACATATTATCACGCCGCGTCCCTAACGAGGTAGGCCCAGAGTATAGAGCGCATATAGAAGTGTATATTTAAGTCAGTCCGAAATGAAAACAACCGAAACCCTTTAATATGCAAGATATTGAATCATTGTTACTACGAGAGTAGTAGTAGTATTTTGAAATATATGTTCAGTTGAATATAAAGTATGTAGTACGTAGGTAATATCTTTAACTGTAATGTGCGCATGCGCAGGCGCTATAAATTTGACTCCTGACTTGTGCGAATGTTTGTAAATTGCATTGTGTTATAAAATAGTAAGGGCTACCTTTGTGCCAATGTGGCCTATAAATAAATATTAATTGTTAAGTTACTGTCACGGTAAGTTCGAAGATTGGTACGCGAAATAAGTGCCATATACAAAGTATTTAAATAAACGTTAATCAAACGAATAGTTAATGATAAAATTACTACTTGAAACTTTGCTTCAAGAAATTCCCCGGCGCCTGTTAAGATTCTCGTTTCGTAAATTCAAAATATTGTCTTCAGGCGCTAAGCTAAACTAACAAGTAATTTGGTACCTTCAGGGAAGAATGTTAAGATATATTTTTTTATTCCATTATAATTATTTTGTCTTATTAATAATTGGCGTAATTGGCATTATATGCCGTGCTAATTATTAAATAAATACACAAATAGATATCAATTAATGAAAAATATATATAAAACAGTTAATCTAGCTGCCCCGCTTACCTCTTTTTGGGCGGAGCAAAGCTTTCCGTCGGCATCTTTGTAAGTGTAGGTGAGGTGAAAGATCGCAACGTGAAAATACTTATGCAAGCATCATTGGACACATACTTTCTTGTATTTTGATAAAAGAGTAAATAAGTAATGTAAAAAACAACCACCGCAAAAAGTAAAGTACATTTGACATTCCCAAATCTAAGTGCTCACTCAATTAGTTGGAACGCGGTCTTCCTCTGACTCTTCCACACACTCTCTCAATTTCTCATTTTTATATATCCAAACCAACATGAATATAAATGTATAAATGGTGTCTTGAATGATTAAAACAATCATTGTGTGGGTTGAAACATTTGCTACACGGATAGTAGATGGCTTGACTAACGCACATAAAAATAAATAGTCTGTTTGCATTGCTTGAAATCTCCAGTGAAAAAAAAAGTGAGGATCGCATAAAAAAAGAAGAGTTACCTTAAGCCTAAGCATAGTTTTATTTGTACATAGTGATTATATTTATTACAAAATTAAAATATAATATTTCTAATGATCGATGAGTATGCTTTTGGAGGTAATAGTTACTTTGATATTATTTATTGTGATAAAAATAATCTGAAGTAGGATTAAAAATAGAGATTACATCATAAAGAAGTGATAAATAAATAGTTGATGAAAAAAAAAAATGTTTTTTATTATTATCAACCTGCTCAATCCTTGTTCATCTTTATTACAAACACCGTATGGATCTTTAAATCAAACGATAATTATATCAAACAGATTTTCATCGTCTGTCATCAGTGTCTACGTTCATCTACCGACGCCTACCTATTTTACCATACGCATCTATTTTGTTGAACATACCCTTTAATACCGGTAAAACAGTAAACATTTTTAGTTTTTAATTTTTTCATTTTTCTAAAAGCCTTGGTGGCCGAGTGGTTTGAGCAGTTGCCTGCGACGCAAAGGTCGCAAGTTCGAATCTCGACTGTACCAATGAGTTTTTCTGAACTTAAGTAAGAGATTATATATAATTAGATTAGTCACACCACGAGCTTTACGGTGAAGGAAAACATCGAGAGGACACCTACATATGGCTGAGAAGAAATTCAAAGGCGTATGTATAGTTGTGCTTGAGTAACGACAAAATAGTGACTTAAGTAATTCATTTGGGGTCACTCAAACTAAGCATACAAACTCATTGTCTACGATGCTGCCATTGACGCAGGGTTCCAGTAATGGATACCTGGGCCGCCAAAAATACGGAATTATTGATTGATGTTATCTTATTTTGCACTATTCATCATCTCTAAAAGCCATATACTGGAAGAACAAAATCCCAAATCGTAACAAAAAGCTGTCGAAAGAAGAAATATGTCATCTGAGTGAAAACAGCTGTCAATCTGTTAATAATATACATGCCATTTACTTCGTGACTGACGCGCCAAAAGCAAAATTCCGAAGAGAAAAATCTGAGTTAAGACAATATTTTTTATATAAAAGTTTTGGTTTAATCTTTAGTTTTTATGGAACGGAACGTTACAGTAGGGAATTTGTATTTCGAACTCCTATTGTGTGTGACACATAGAATCGTGATCTTAAATAAAGAGGCTATCAAAGCCAATTCACATATAATTTTAAGTCAGCGCACACCTCCGTGGGAAACATCTAAAGATGCGCTGGATAATCCTTAATAATCCCAAGTGAATCCGCGTCGTGATCCTGACATACGTAAAGCCAGCACGACGTACATGTAGACACGTCATCAATCCGTCTCTCTGACCCACTTTCCACTATTGACACGGAATATGGTTCAATTCTGTCCAAAGCTACGCAACAGTCGGTACTTCTTCAACCATAAATAATGATTGAGTTTTAATGGCAAAACTATCTTTGGTTTGTTTTCTACGATTTATAACGAAAAGGCTTTAAAAAAGTCACACAAAATGTATAGTGTGTGTACACACTGTGTATATATATATATATATATATATATATATATATATATATCATAATATATCCTCACGCCTTCCCACAAGGGTCCCCGAAGGGGTAGGCAGAGGTGTATAGGTAATACCCACACACCCACTTTCCGCCAGAGGTATATTAGGTGCCAACGTGACAGATGGCGAGTCCATCGCCGTTACTCAGCACGACTATACATACGCCTTTGAATTTCTTCTCAGACGTATGCAGGTTTCCTCTCGATGTTTTCCTTCACCGTAAAGCTCGTGGTGTGACTAATCACTGTACTTAAGTTCAGAAAAAACTCATTGGTACAGTCGGGATTCGAACTTGCAACCTTTGCGTCGCAGGCAACTGCTCGAACCACTCGGCCACCACGGCTTCATATATATACATATAATTAGTTAAATTGATTAGGATTATATTAACATAGTCGAGAAGCCTTGGGAAAGTATAGGTATGGTAGGTATACCTATATAGCTCATATAGGTCATCAGATAGAAAATAGTTGTATTTTGCCTAAGCGCGCTGGCAGACAGGCCGGATGTATCATATTAATCCATAGATTGCCTACGACTATGTAAGCGCTTCCTAAGAGTTTCTTGACATCTCATGCTTGTGGGTCTTTTCTTAATGATAGATTGACTTTGCGCTGGATTTATATTTAAATGAGAGCTGCCTGCCTTATTTCACATGTTTTTACAATGTATGTTAAACAAACTTAAATTGTAGTAAGGATGATTGAGGTAAGTATATTCCATTGCCTATAAGTAATTTGAATAGGTATTGACCCTCTGGATTAAAACAAAAGGACTAACAAAATGGTTGAAACAAAAGCTTTCTACTAAATAGCGCTCTCCCCAATTTCCTTCATATTCATAACATAGCTAAACGGACTTTATTCAATTAACAAGTATGATGCCTTAGAAAATCGTATCCGCCTTCGTACTACCTTAGTACGTACCTTGAAGCTTACAAGCGATTTTAAGCTGTAAAAAGTCTAAAATTATATCAACTAGGTATTTTATCTATAGGTACTAATATTAATAAGAAGCAGAGCTTGTTTGAACGCGCTTATTTCTGGAACTACTAATGATAAATATGCAATAAATAGCTTGTTTATTGAATACGACGATAATCTAATTTAGCGTGGGTTAAAATTTAACATTAATAAAATGATAAAATGCTGGATGCGGCAAGCTGAAGATAGGGCGCTATTGTGCTCATTAGGGGAGGCCTATGTCCAGCAGTGGACTAGAGTGGGCTGATGATGATGATGATGATGAAAATGGGGAGCATTGTTTCGTAAACAAATTATTCGCTGAAGTTTCGGATAATTATTTTAAATGCAATCCAAATATTTACCTCAATCACGTGTGCTGGAAAATAAATATAGTCGTGCACACGCCAATGTTGTTTTGGGCTTAAAAAATTGAATTGGTATAATTAATAGTCGAGCACACTAGTGTTGATGGTGACCAATTCAAATATGTGACAATTATAATAATAATTTGCGAAGTTTCCATTATTTCCACCTCACCCGGTAGTAAGTTAATTGCGGAAGGCAATTTTCAACTTTTCAACATCAAAAACCTTTGCGTCATGATGACATTTTGGAATTTGCATTTAAACGTACGTACCTTTGGGAGTGTATCTAGTCTGGGATGATCGCAAACTATTTGTTAGCAATTTACACAATGAGAAGATTATTGCGTTGCAAGCAAAGAAAACTAGTTGCGTCCGTAAGAGAACTTGTATATTATTAATAGTTGTACATCCATTGTTTTCTCCCCATGACATTTACATTGCGTGACATAATGCCTTAATGGTCACGGGTCAGTTTCCATAACAGAACTCTATACACTTCACTCAGTTCTTTAGCAACCAGTGTCATGTCATAAATTTTACCTTCATTGTTAACACCAAAATTACGAGAAATGAATAATTTTTATCTGGTAATAATACCTTTCCCCCAATGTTTGTCCCAATGTATTTATTTAATGTATTTTAATGTATTTGTTTATCGTTGAGAGGTGTCTACAGATCCCGTCGGTCGAAGGCTCACGCGGCTTGCGCCATCGGTGCACGATTCCAACTAGCGACGTCGGTCGGACTATTCTATTTGCCAACTATGATCTAGTGTAATGATTTCCACGAATACATATTTTAAACACACATGTGAGAGGTTAGAACTCAATGATAATGTACGATAATGGCTGCAGTTGTAATAATATCCTGTGATTGTAGCTTTACAGTTTAACAACAAAGTATATTCGAATTATCTTCACGTTTCCCAAAGGGGTTCTAAGGTTTGGTAGTATCATGATACCCTGAGATATATTTAGGTGGCAGCATGGCAGATGTTGAAATAGTCGCCGTCACTCAAGCACGACTTTGTCCTCAAGAGTACCTATACATGTTTTCCTTGCCATCCTTCTCCTTCATCCAATAATTTGTAGTGTTATAAGACACTAGACTTAATATTACTTAATAAACTCATTGGTACAGACTGCCGGGGCTTCAACCAAAAATCTTAAAAAAGATTTTTTTTTTATTACAGTTGCCTTTGCTATAATAAAAACCACCGCATTCTTGACGCGTTCTACTCGTCACTTGTCGAATCTCAAGATTTAGTTTATGTATTATTGAGACACTATTAATCATTTTATGACAGATGATCAAAGCTTTTTGGTAGACAGTGACGTAGTTACGGTAGATAGAGGAACGGTAAGACAATGTAGTAAGTTGTCGCAGAATTAGCGTGACAATGCTGCCAGTATTCTAGCCAGGTTCCGTCGGATATCAAATTAAGTTTTTTTTTATCTGTTACTAAAAAGGTTAAGGTTTTATTTAAATATTACACAAGTAGATAGAATATTAATTTTATGGATGGGCGTGCGCGTGTTAGTTAATTAGTTTAAAGTAAAAATATTTTAATGAACATAAAAATTTTGGAGAGTTTTTAAAACATCATCGCAGTTGTTTGCATTAAAATCTCAGACTCTTCGCGGGTGCAAATTGCACTGACATGTGGGATGTGACAAGGCTACCGGAGCGCGGCAGATGCACGAACTGAGCGTGCACTACTCTTGCATTACCATTGATATCACGCTCACTATTTCGATTTTGCCTATATAAACTCGAGCTATTCAATTGCAATTTATTCAAAAGCCAAATCTTAATAAAGGAACACATCCCTTCGGTAAACCAACAGGTCCTGTCGCTTTGTTCGGAATTTGACGTAATTTTCTGAAATGATCCTAGTGAGTGCTCAGCGTTAACTTTAAAAAAATATTAAAAATATTTTCTGAATGTATTTTTATATGTATATATATTATTTTTACAGCAAATTGTTTGGTTTATTGCCCTCGCCTGGTCGACGGCTAAATGTGAGCCACCGGTGAACAGCTACCTCCCTCCTGGGGGTGCAGGTGGAAGTGGTGGGAGGCCCGCCTCACAGTATGGCCCACCGGGAGCTGTGGGTGGCTTCAGCACTGGTTCCGGGGGATCTTTAGGGCCCCAAAACCAACTACAAAGTAGCTACTCTCCACCAGGAGGCCAATCTAATGCAATCGATACTAAATACGGACCTCCCTCATCTGGCTTTGGTCAAGGATCCGGTTCATCATCGCAAGGAGGATTTAGTCAGGGATCCAGAGGCAATAATGTACCAAATTCAATGTATGGAGCTCCAGGACAGAATAGAGGGGCTGGTCCATCGAGGTCCTCAGGAAGTCAATCGTCTTTTGGTAATTCTGGATCTAACGGCAGAGGTCAAGTATCATCGACCTATGGAACACCTACCGCAGGATCTGGCAGTGGAAATGGATTTGGTGATGCCGGATTTGGGCAAGGACCTGAGAGTTCTTACGGTCCTCCAGCCACTGGTACATCTCCGGGTTTTGGCTCAAGCCAGTCTAGCCGTCCCGGCTCGAATAGACCGGAAAATTCTTATTTGACGCCAAGTGCTGGTGGCAGCTCTCAAGGTGGATTCGGGGGTCAGTCCAATGGTTCACCGTCTGCTTTGTACGGTGCACCTGGTTTCGGTGGCGGCGCTGGCAGAGGCTCTGGTGGTCAGGGCTCTGGCTTCAACGGGGATGAATCTAACGTAAGTAACTCATACATTCTGTACACCTGGTGGTTTTCCATATTTTCATGTGTGATGCTTCATACATCTTTTATAATCTATTTTTTGTATGATATAACCATACTAAATGATGTTAATGCTGCAGCCAATTCTAAATGTAAACGTCATAATCGATAGCTGAACCTTGCATACTTGTAAATACATGTCACCACGCAAAGCTCTTCACAGGGTAGGCAGAGATAGTACAGCCCAGTTCCAACCACTGAACGAATATTATAAGAGGGCAGAGTTTGTTTGCTTATATGTAACTTATTTGCATTATTTATTTGACATGTGTTGAGAAAGCTAAGGGCATTTATATGTTCTATCATGCCACTATCCAATGAATATCCTGAAATCTTCAGCAGATAATCATATTCAACGTGAGGCATAGCAGTGTAAGCACATGTTATACGAATAAATTTTTTTTTCAGATAAATATATCCTTCACTAGTCTATTTCGGTTTTATTCCAAATCTGAAATTTTATTTATATATTTGCAGGGGCCCGCTAAATACGAGTTTAGCTATGAAGTGGACAACGAGGAGACAGGTACTAAATTTGGTCATTCAGAACAACGCGATGGCGACCTGGCCACAGGGCAGTATAATGTAGTCCTACCCGATGGCAGGAAGCAGGTTGTCGAGTACGAGGCCGGCCTGGAGGGATACAAGCCTCAGATACGATACGAGGGTTTGTTCATTGAGTTGGATCACGACACCTGCAACTAAGGCTTCCTACAAGATTACCAGCTTCACTGTTGCCGCCAATGCGCTACCAAATAAACTAAGCGAACTTATTGTGGGTAACAAACTTTGGCAAGGTTAAGGGGCTTTGAAGGTATTATGTACAAGCTTAATGCCATTATAAAGATGCAGGTCTAAGGTATATATATTGTAGATAATATATAGATATAACAAGTTATAATATTATTTATTTTTGTTTTTAGGAGGCAATGGCAATGGCGGCTCTGGTTCTGGTTTTGGTAAATATTTTTCTTTAACTTTTAATAAAGTTTCTTAATGTTTTAAAAATGTATTGAGAACAAATAAATTCACTATGAGGTGAATTGACAACTCACCAAAACCATAAAAAAAGAATTAATTATGAAGAAAACAAAAAAAACAATTGAAGGCCCCTAATTTGCGAACGTTCTTTTGAAATCGATTCGTCGTACGGACAAGCATACCTAAATACAAAAATATGTAAAGAAACTTGAATAATGAATGTTTTATAGCGTATTGAACTGATACCCTTCTTTTTTAAGTTGGTTATAAACACTTACGCTACTTTCTGATTTGATTTGATTTGCAGGACGTGGTGGTGGATCCGGTGCTGGAAGGTTTTCATCTAGTGACAGTGAGGGATATCCTCAATCACGTCAAGGAGGCCAATCAGAGCGCTACCAGGAATCATCAGGCTTCGGTCAAGGCTCTTCAGGCAGTGGCCAAGAAGCAGGTTACCCCAGCGGTGGACCATCGAATGGCTTCGGGGGAGGATCTGGCTACCCAGGAAGTCAAAATGGCTTCGGACAAGGTGGAAATGGACTTGAAAGCTTGAATGGCGGAGCTCAAGGCTATCCGAGTGGCGGGCCCCAATCCAGACCTCAAGGTGGCAGAGGGTCTCAGAACGGTAACCGCGGACCCGGTGAAGGTAATCAAGATGGCTACCCAAGCGGCGGTCCGAACGGACCTAGGGGAAGTGGGTACTAATTCATGACATACAAACGCATATTCGAAGATTTTTTGACATAAGCTATTTTCACGCATGTATTCATAAAATTAATGATATTTTACGACGCCTGGTGTATGAAGCGATGTAAATAAATATATACTTAATTAAATCACAGACATTTTATTAGCCATTTCCCTTCGATGTACATTCGCCATTAGATTTATAACAGTGAATTATAAATTTATTACAATTAGTAGTCTACTTAATAAGAAAACGTGCATAAAAGAGTTTATTAATGTACATTAGATAATAATTATAAATGCTTATTATAATACTTTTATATTTATAAGAAACTGAAAAAATAGCGCTAGCAAAAATATTTTAGGACCTAAAACAACAATACATTATTCTGGACATCTGCTGACACAAAGCCAATTGACCTTCGGAAAGTTAAACCTTTCAACAACATATTTAATATAAACGGGATGTATAAATACATATATGTGTATATATATATATATATACATGCTTTCCCACATGGGTCCTCTAAGGAGTAGGCAGAGGGGTATTGGTAGTACCCACACACCCACTTTCCAACAGAGATATAATTTTAGGTGCCAACGTGACAGGTGGCGAGTCCATCGCCGTTACTCAAGCATGGCTATACGCCTTTGAATTTATTTTTAATCGTATGTAGGTTTCCTCTCGATGTGTAAGTTATCAGTGTACTTAAGTTCAGAAAAACTCATTGGTATAGTCGGGATGCGGACTTACAATATTTGTATTGCAGGCGACTATTCGAATCACTCGGCTACCACTACCCTACTCTAAAGTATTTTCTATAGAATATAAATTGTTTTTCTAATTCTCTTTCAAATGCCTAAATGCAAATAGATCACGGACCATTTGTAATGCAAATATAATTCAACAAGATTGCTTCCATATAATACAGCATGGGGTTATTCTAGAAATATGTGATGGGATACCTTCAAGGACGACCATTTGGAATTATGGTAACAACTTACCATCAGGATAGTCGCTTATTGTTTTTCACCTTTGTGGAATAAGAAAAGTGCCAGAATTCGTTAGAGACATTAAATACTTCGTTCAGATATACGCTGAGTTTTAAATAATTCACACATACAAAGCGTAGCTAAACTGTTTCTCAGCTCAAGACACACGTTTTGGCAATAGGATTGTTGAAATGTGACCCTTGACACGTTTTCCGGATAGAATAACAAGCTTTGGATCTGGTGAGACTTAGTCATTCTTAGTCAACTAAAATTACTGTTAACATAGGTAGGAGTAGTGTTAATGTTGATATTCTTAGCGTTGAAGCGAAGTCTGTAAAAGAGAAAAAAGTTTTAATGAAATGTTAACAAGTTTAAATTTGAAGTTGAAGGCAGGCTAGTGGTCATAGCTCCCTGATGCAAAGCTTGAGGCCGCGGGTTGGATTCCCGCTCAGGGCGGATATTTGAGTGATATGACCAGTATTTATTTTTAGTCTTCAAGGTTCTATGTATTTACGTATACATCGATCTACTTTAATATGTATATCGCTGACTAGTTCCCATAGCTTTGCCCAAATCCGAACTAATTTGGGATTTTGTCAATGCTTGGTGAATTTTAATTCAATTATTCGTATATATGAAGACAAACAGTTACTTGCAAAGCCAAGATTGCAGGTTTCAGCCGCACTGCTCAATAAATCATAATTATAATTAACTAGCTGTCCTGCCCAGCTTCGCCCGGGGGAAGAAGTTTAACATCCTGAAACACGATCGTAGCGCTACCTATCGGGTCCAATTGTGATCTAACCTATCATATCTTTTAAGTCGGTTCAAACTGCACACGGTGTTCAAATCAGATTAAAATCGGTTAAGTAGTTTAGGAGTCCATCGCGGACAAACAACGTGACACGTAGTTTATATAAATATTAAGGTTAACGGTGATATATCACACCACGAGCTTTACGGTGAACGAAACATAGTGAGGAAACGCATATAGTTATGATGAAAGACTGGAATGCCCAAGTCCCGAGGAATGGGGTCAAGCTGACCATCTGCCACTTTGGCACTTTATTTATCTCCAAGGAAAAGAGGATGTTATCACTTCGGGAACAGTTGGGGGAGATAAACAACATGTGTAAGGGGTGCTAAATATTTAATAGTGTACCTGTATTCATATAATCCGCATTACTCTGAGCTTCAGTTTCGATAGAAAGCGGCAGAGCTATGTAATGTGTGGATATTGTCTCCATCTGATATAGTGGTGCTATCGTCGCTAGGCACTGGAAATATTGTAACTGGTATTAATAACAACATTATGAGTCTATGAATCTAAGCCGCACACACATCACACGTATTATAGAACTAGAAGAAATTATAAAAAATATTTTAGACCTTGTAATCAACTGTCCAGCTTTTATTATGTATATCCTCACGCCTTCCCACAAAAGTCCCGATGATGTATCCCATACACCCACTTTGCGCAAGAAATATGTTTTTGGTGCCAACGTGACAGATGGCGAGTCCATTGCCGTAACTCAAGCACGAATATAGATACGCCTTTGAATTTTTGCTCAAACGTATCCAGGCTTTCTCTCGATATTTTTCCTTCAACGTAGTTCAGAAAAACTCATTGATACTTTCAGGATTTGAACATGCAATATTTGTGTTGCAGGCAACTTCTCGAACCACTCGGCCACCACAGCTCCAACTTACTTTCGAAAGTATATTTTTTAAAATATTATATTAAAAAAAAACAATATCTACCCTTAGTTTAATCTTAGCACCAACAAAATGTGCGGGCGCCACGATAAACCTTAACTGCAAGATCGACTCGATAGCATCACTTCGACCTGGTAAAGCTCTCTCCCAGGGTCCTGTCACGTATTCCTGAGGAGCCGGCAGGTCGTTAATGAACCACTTGAGGCGAGCTACTGGGCGTGACGCCGAGGAAGTGCAGTTCACTGACACCAGCTCGTCAAGATAATACTGGGATTTCTGACCCGAGATATGCGGCGCACTTTTTGGTAGCACTGAAATAGAGGAACCTGTATAGACTCTAGTATAGACTAAATTGCCAGGTACTATTTGTAATATAAAAATCACAGTATATACAATGCTCATAACAAATACATAATGCGTATTTTTTTCGTCTGTAGGTCTGTTTGTTTTGGGCTGATCTCTGAAACGGTCGGACTCTTATGTTTAATCAAATTTGATACATGACAAACTGCGGAGTATGTACAGGTGGCCATTAATCTATTCCTTGCTAGGTATTACTGCGATAAATATATATCTCACATTGTATTTGCATATACTTCTGACTGAATACTGTGGTGAAGTGTGGCGCTTCTCCGGACACTTCACACTTGTATATCCCAGCTGAGTCCTGCGTTAGTCGCTCCAGTCGCACCATTGAGTTGGAAGACCGACTTTCCTGCAATGAATAGCAGAAGTATCAACATCAGTAAATATTTATTCATACATAAATCATCATCATGCCGAGCCCCTAACGGGGTAGGCAGGGAGTATAAAGCGCAAGTTCTCTTTAGACTTACATAGCCCTTTCGCTTCATCCACATGCATCAGTAAATATTTATAGTATACATATAATATTAACTAAATAAAAAAGGCTTAACTGGTATGTACATACATGGCCACTAAGAAGCTTTTAAATATATTTATGAGCAATGTTGACTAAGTCTAGGTTTTGATAGGTACTAGAAAGCCTACTCTACGCAAAGTGCGTAGAGCAGTGCGTAAGAAGATCTACATTCAGGCAGGGCACCTAGTCTCATAGCATAATCAGTGTTACAATAATAATAATGTCATTAAATATTCCTGAATCAGAATTATTTGAGCAGTTAATATAAGTTATATTTGAAAGGTAATTGTTAGTCTTATTGGCATATATAAAAAAAGCTGTGATGGTAACCTTCCCGTTAGGACTTTTCGGGAACTGCTCTTCATATCAAAGACACATTCGGAGACGTTCGGCCTCTTTGAGGTTTGACGGGAAATAAACAATTTTTTTATAGTTTTAACGCTTTTATCGTAAATTTTAACTATATAAATCTAAACTTGTCTTTGTATAACGTCCTTAAAATCTCGTACGGATTCAAACTTTTAGTCTAAAGCCTGAAGAGCTACCCTTCTGCAATATGTACATGGATTTAAATAACCAGCTAAAAAGATGTACGCTCCGAACGTGATGTGATTGTTCAAAGCCGAATAGCGTTAAAATGTAACTAGAGAAAATACTACATTGATCTACTTAGTTACAACATTATAGACTTGCTTCATTTGTGTGAACAACACAAATGAAAAGTAAAAAATGTAGTGGCTGAGTGGTTCGACTTATGGCCTGCAACACAAAGAATGCAAGTTCAAATCTCGACTTTACCAATGTGTTTTTCTTAACTTAAGTACAGTGATTAGTCACACCACGAGCTTTACAGTGAAGGAAAATATCGAGAGGAAAACAGCATATTCTTGCGAGGAAATTCAAAGGCGTATGTATAGTCATGCTTGAGTAGGAGTCATAGTAGAGTAGAAGGTGGGTACTCCCTATTCACCTCTGGCTGCCCTTTTGAGGACCCTTGTGGAAAGGCATGAGGAAATATTGTATATTGTGTAATATATCATCAATGGGTCCATCACGAAGTAAGCGCCAGTTTTCTCCAGACTTACAGTTTCTAATATATATATTTGAGTAGTATATTAATATATTCCACGGAAGTCTGAATTGTTTGCCAACCATACGCGTGATCTAGATATTCGGTTCTCCAGACTTTTGGAACAATTAAACTTTATTTTGGACCGACCGTTCAGCCAGGAATAGGATGAAATTTGGCACAGATATTGTCGTATTATGTTTCTATAAACAATATCACTGTAAAAAATCTACTAATGAAATCAAATTTGACGCGGATGAAACCGTGTGGAATAACTAGTGTCTCAGATTATAGGAACCACTTAGTCTGAGGCGAGACTTTGCCACCCTGTGTGTGGGACTCCCATCACACCTCTCGCTTTCTCCATATTTTGAACCAAAAAGGTAATGTGGGGATTCGGAGGAGTTTCTTTCCGGAGGCGCTGTGAATGTTCAATGAACTTTTCGTTGAGGTTGTCCTTTGAGAGTACAGTATGGAGTTCTTCAAGAAGGGTGTGAAAAGATTCCTATAAGGTCGGCAGCTGCGGTCGAGCGATACCTCTAGTGTTGTAAGCGACCATAGGCGGCGATAACCGCTTATCAGGTGGAGCGGAGGTTTGGTTGCCATCTTTGTGGTATAAAAGAAAATGACTTACGTCGACTACTACCCCCATTACTGGGAAATGCCGAATGGCCGGAATGTTTTTCGGCACATAGCGGTAGAACTCTCTACCGTCTTTGTACCACTTCACGGAGTAGAGGGTATCTCCTTCCATATCATACTCGCAGTCCAGGGTCGCGCTGCCACCTTCAGCCTCGTTGGTTGGCGTCCGAAGCTCCACAATACGCACACTTTTAACTACATCTGAAAGAGATGTATTTGAGTCAAAGTTTTGTTCAAATGCGTGTGCAATTGATTCCGATTATTCAGAAAAAATATTTTGCAAAAAAATACAAGTTTTTTTAATTTCAGTTAGCTGTGCTGACCGAGTTGTGGCCGAGTAAGCCGGCATGTTCGCATCCCAACTGTACCAATGAGCTTTTTCTGAATGAATCACACCACGAGGTTCATGGTGAAGGAAAACATCTCGAAGAAGTTTGCATACATTTGAGAACAAAACTCAAAGACTGTAGTGTAGTGAAGTATGCATAGTCGTGTTGGGAAGCGGCGATGGTCTCACCATCTATCACTTTGGCACTTAATGACAATATTCGGCAAAATAAAGTACCTAGACGCCTCTGCTTACTTAATTAGTACGTTATTTTGTTTGTTAAATGTATTCATGTTTTATGCCTGAAAGTTGTGTATTAAGTATTCTAGAAGAGGCAGGAAAATTCAGTGGTATTTTAGATGATGACTGCAAAGCGATGTTGCCAAATCTCTGCGACAACCACCGCAGCACACAATAACAATAAACACGAAAGAATGAATACGAAACAGAGTATATAAATAAGCAAATTTTACCGTAATTCCATAGAAGGGTACACAATATTATCATATTTCGATACATGTTCAAAATATATATCAAGTACTTGTGATCACTTCAGAACGGTTCATTGACACACTTCACTTCAATGTTTTGCTCGCATCCTCACTTCACATCACTTTGGATCACCCATGTGGATTGCAAAGGGATTAATCGGTATATCACAGACACGTTAAAGCTTTAAGATCATTAATAACAATTTAATGTTCTGAAATCTGGATAAAAATTTGCCGTTTGCGGTGGTATCGAAATAGGCCAGCGAAATTCCGGCGACGATTCTAAATTTAAAACTGGTCGCGGTTGTCTCACGCATGCGCGCTGGCTGTTGACTGCCAATGTCAAAATGATCGCGTGCCGGTGATTAAAATGGGGAATTAATAAAAAAAATTTTGCCCCCCGAATTCTGAACACAAAATACTAGTTACTGAGTTTGACTCTCACTCTCAATGTCAAACTTTAAATATCGTTGACTTTCAGAACTGGCGCTAGTACCAGCTCCTAGTGAGTTCGGCGAGATGTATGTATATGCAGATATATCATCCTAATATATTCTGTCCAAACATAGTGAAACAAGGGATGTTTCTATTGTATCTCACGTCGGTTTCTTTTTTGTACTTTTTGAAGAGAATAATATTTTATTTTCTGTAAAGGGCATCATGCCCGCAAATGTATGTATAATCTAACCGAAGGTATCAACGACTTCATGAAAACTATTAAAATAAACTAATAAATAATTTATTATTAACTATAATAAATAATAAATATATACTAAATCTTGTATGATAAAATAAAATAAAAATAAAACTTATGTATGACGAACAAATCATCAAATTTAGTAGTACGTACAAAATTATTTCGACAAACATACACTAACCAACCATACTTAAATATATATAGAGAATAACTTTAGCACACGTGGCGGAGCCATAGCATGTTTACTGATGAATAATATGATAATTACTTGGAGACGGTGAGTCACCAGTAACATTGTGCATTCATGTTTGAAACCCTATGAAAGACTGCGGAAAAAATTTAGGGCTTGCAATACATGATTATAAATATATGTCTGGCTGGAAGTGGGCGTGCGGGTACTACCTACACACCTCTGCCTACCCCTTCGGGACCCTTGTAGGCAGGCTTGAATATATATATTATAACAATACATACATAATAATGATAAATAAATCATTTACTGTCTCTTCACAAAGTTGTTCTGTATACATTACATTGGTCCAAAACTTATTAGCAAATAGTTTTAGTATAGTTATCAACTCTCCAAGTACTTCTCGTGATATGCGGAGGTAATATAGCGCTCGTTCTAGTTCTAGACAAACTTACCTCGTACGCTTTATCTACATTCATCAACCTCTTCATAAACGCTCGCTGCACGCTCGCACAGATTTTTAATGGAAATAGCTTTTTATTACAATATATGTTTCATTAAATATTATTTCAGTTATCCAAATTACATATAGTAAATGAATATAAGTTATATATTACTATATTTGCTTATACTTGATCAGCTTCGTTTTATTCTTATTCAATTCAATTGCGGTAGCCCAGCGCAAACATTCGAAGTTTGCACATTTACATGACTGCACTTCGTCTTGGAGATATTGCGTTACGCCACTAGATGTCGTTACTAGGTAGTTATTAAAGCATTCCTTCAAGGAAAATAATTTTCGTGATTAATTTTTTACGGAGAGAAAATTACTTTGTTGTAAATTAAGTATAACTTTCTAATGATCCCGATGAATAGGCTCGGGTTTTATTTTACTTCATTAGTAAGCGAGCTCGAATACCTACGACCCTAAACAAACTAAAAAGTTTGTAATACAAATGAAGGTACGCTGAGCACATTCATTCGTAAATCATTCGGACAGGTCCGTTCCCTAAATAGTTTTGTAATACACAAAGTTTCTACTAGACCTTCATTTATTTTTTCATGTTAACAAGGGCTGACTAGGTGAGTAATTTACCGAAAACCTAAATAGTCAATAATTAATTGCTTTGTCTTAGGTATCTATTCTAGAACCATGGTGTAAGAAATGTAAAAATAAGACTCAATTACTCGGCGGACCGTACCAATGTTTTTTCCTGAAATACAGTGTTTTATAACACTACGAGCCGAAAATATCGTTAGGAAAGCATCTATAGAAAATATTCTTCTCTACCTAATCTATACTATAGCTTGAAACGAAATTTCAAGATGTATGTCAGAAGTAGTGCTAGAAAAACCACGACAGGTTCGTCAACGTGTTGTTACACGCATACCCGTCAGGAACCCAACACCGTAATAGTAACCCAACGATATATCCTACAAATATTATAAATACGAAATTTCGCGAGGATATTTGTACCTATTTCACGAAATAGCTCCTGAACGGAATTCGATGAATATTGACACTGAGATAGATTATTAGCTGGATTTACAGGTTTTATTCCAAAGAAAACAATCTACCAATGAAATCAAAGTATACGTGGGTGAAACCGCGGGTCACTAAAGGTAATTAAAAATAAACAATATCTAATAGATTTAAGAATACCGTTAGCATAAAAAAAATTGTGACATTTTATCTTTCTTGCCATTAAAACGAAGGAACCGAAAAGTGTACAATATGTATGTGAGGGCTCAAATAGATGAAGGTCCATCCGATAAGGAAGGGTTCCTGTCACGATCGTGCCAAAACTTACTGAAATGTGGAAAAATGTTTAAGTTTCAACATCGCTAAACGGATCTTTTCCTTCGCTTCTGAAACAAAACGCCTACTAGGAAAGCTTTGAACATTACTCACGACTGTAAATATTTATTTTTGTAAGATTCAGGCACTACTTAGTACCTATATTGAAGCCTTCAAACCTTTTGAGTTGTATGTTCCTGCGTACGTACCATACTTTGTTTTGAACAATCCTCAAGTCAATGTTTCCTTGATATCTGTTATGTATACGTCAAATTCTCCTAATAAAAGGTTCAGCGGATAACGTAAATTACTTTAGCCGTTTATAATTTATAAGCTACTAGCTGTACCCTGCCACGCTTCGCTGTAGATATGTGACTGATGCAAAAAATAGATAAAAACAATCCTCGATGCGAATTATATATTATATTAAAATTTCAGCTCTGTCGGTGCAGAACTTTTTGAGTTTTTGAAGCGTACACAAACCATTTTTATATATATAGATTAGCTGTCTCGCCCCGCTTCGCTTGGGTGAAAACATTAAAAGTTGCTATAACACGATCGCAGCGCCACCTATCGGGTCCAATTGTGAACAAAAACCATTCTTGAATCCACCTGAAGAAACACAGAAAATATCATTAAAATCGATCGGAGTAGGCATAGAGAGTAGATCGCCAGTTCTCTTTCGCTTCCTCCTCCTCGCGTCGTTTTCCTCAATGCTGAGGGTCGTGACCTCCCCTATGAATCACTTTGTCTTTGATA
>JACCPG010000435.1:44983-70254 GCA_016069955.1 Drepana arcuata | reverse complement strand
TTTTTTTTTGTGTTGTGTTCCTACGTGGTGAATAAGGATTCCAGTAATGAGCTCCTTGGTGAGGGGGGAGGATTGTTATATTGTGTTGGCAACCGAGGGATTAGACCTATTATGTTGCCAACACAGTAAAACTCTCTGAACACAGAGTGGCAACGCGCAAGTGATACTTAGGTATCGTGAGCGTAAATAGGCTACGGTAACCATTTCCCATCAGGTGGGCCCATATGCTTGTTTGCCACTCTTGTTGTATAAAAAAAAAAAGAACACAAAAATTGCAAGTTAATGAGCTTTACTGTACTTAAATACAGTGTGACTAATTCACATCATGAGTTTAGAACGCGCTTGAAGTTTATTCTGACAGATTTTTTTCTTGGAGACTGTGGTAACTTCAGTTTTATATTCAAAATGTGATGTTCAATAAGTGTTCCCTGTGTCCCTAATGTTGAATAAAAGATTTAGATTTTGACATTGGCCTATATATAAACTTTACATCTAAAATTCTGTTCGTATTTTTCTTTAGAACCCACAATAGCGTCCATAGAACACCATTCTAAAGCTTCATCACAATCTGATCAATGGTTTCGGAATCTGATATTGTATAAGTGAGGTTTTTGGATTAGTTTACGTTTAATGGCAGCTTTAACTTCTCGAGAAAGTAATTCAATTATACATACATACATACATACATATCATCAGGCAAAGTCCATACCGGGGTAGGGAGAGAGTATAGAGCGCCAGTTCTCTCTAGACATACATCTTTCGCTTCTTCCACATTCATCAGTCTCTCCACACACATCCTTGAGCGTCCGATCGATTTGATCCAGGTAGTTGGAATGTGGCCTTCCTCTGCCTCTTTTTGCACACACTTTTGCTTTGTATATCTGTTTCGACAGTCTTTCTTCACTCATCGTTTCTATGTGTCCAAACCAACGTAACATGCCTTTCTTCATCTTTACAATCATGCCCTCATTTACGCCAGTTGATATGCGATTCTCTTCATTGCGGATTTGATCTAATATCGTTACTCCGCACATTTTTCTAAGAGATCGCATCTCAACTGCATTCAAGCTATTTTCATACTTCCTCTAACATACCCAGGATTCGCTGCCATTCAACAAGGTAGGTGGTACCAATATCGCGCTGTGGACAGCAACTCGAGCATTCTTGCTCAGACTTTCACTGCCCATCAACGCCGACATGGCTCCATTCACCTTATTTCCGGCAGTTATCCTTCTTTCAATATCTTTTTCATACTATCGTCTCGTGTGAATATGTTTCCTAGATATACAAATTCATTCACTTGCTCTAGAATTTACCCATTTACCGATATAGCACACTCGGTCACTTGTTCATCTCTTTCGAATTCAATTATTATCTGAGGTATTTCTATTAAAAAAGCGTATACCTTGTCCGACAAATGAGTTACTACTCTTGTGTAATCTAGATACTGTTACATTAAGTTTATCTTTGTCTTTTGTGTACTCACAGTTAGCAAGTCGCAATTTTCCGTAAATTTTTAATGTTCTTTCTAGCATATAATACATTTTGTAATGTGTTGACATGGTAAGGTTGATATGTAAATTTCTTTGAATAATCTCGAGGTTTAAAGCCATAATTTGCACAAACAGCCAGATTTTTTTTATTCCACACGGCAGGTATTCAAGCACCTTATTAGTACAGCTAAAAACCAAATTACATCTATTAACAAAACTCCAATAATAACTACTTTATTCATACACTCATTTCACAATACTCCAGACATGCCGACATGATAGCCTTCTATCCACATCAGTCAGGATTGGACATACATATATCTTGTGCACAATGTGCTCAGTGTTACCTAGTCGTCATTGCTGGCCTCATCTGGCGCGGGCGTATGCCACGTGAGCCGTTCCTCGTAGAACTGTATGACGACCTGAGGGCAGCGCACGTTGGCTTGCTTGGCCGGCACTAGGTCCGCCTCATCTGTGCCCTGCCACTTCATCAAGAACATCAGCTCGCCGCTGCTGTCTGTTGCACCTGCCATACAACACCATCATGTGAATATTTTTAATACCAACAGTTCTTTACCTTGGAGACCTCACATGCAAGTAGTGCAACTTCTAATCCACAATACTATTGTAATATGCTTATGTAGTTGTAGCATGAAAAATTGTTTCTTTACTACATTTAACTGAAATGGTAAAATTAAGAGTAGACTGTAAGATACCATAAATAAATATCAGTAGTATAATATTTAAAAAAAAATTACAGGTTTTAGGTTAGGTACATTTACTTAAATTGTTTACCATATTAAAAAAATAATTGATCTTGGCAATGGACAATGCATTCATACATTAATATTATTTAATAAATTGGTGAAAGAAAACATCTAGAGGAAATTTTCGAAGGCGTAAATTGTCTGAGTAATAAAAAATAAATCTGGAGTGAAAATTGAAAACTTAGTAGTCAACTGCCTTTTCTACGCTGATGACGCAGTTTTACAGAGTTCATTGGCAGATACTAGTTACCAGAATGTGAAAAAAGGGGCATAAACGCAGAAAAGAATAAGGTTGTGGTGTCCAAAAGAGATGAGCAAGTGACTGTATGTTTTATATTTATAAATGGGAAAATTCTAGAGCAAGTGAATGAACTTGTACATCTTCATATGACACACCAGATGGAAATTACGAAAAAGGCATTGAAAAATTAGAAACACAGAAAACTGCTGGGGGTAAGTGAATGTTGATGGACAATAAGTCTTAGCAAGAAAACTCTAATAGCTGTATTGGCGCCCGCTTTATATGACTGCGAATAACATATTAGCAGCAGAGATTGGTTTGGTTTGTAGTGGACAAAGGAAAAGAGTGATATAAGTCTAAAGAGAACTAGCACTCTACCTAGGTAATGATATGTATAATTTTACACTTACCAATAATCTTCTCGGGCTCCAGTCCACGGTCAAAACCAGAGGCCTTTTTATCATCACTTTTACTTTTTTTAGCACCCTTAAGGTCTGGCGTGGCAGTGGTAGACTTTCGTTTCTTAACATCTTTATCAATTTTACTGGTTTTGCCCTCTGAAATTTATAAAAACAATAACTATGACTCAAAAATGTATTGGGATTAAAATAAATGTTGAATCTTAAGTAGACAAAATCTTAAGCTGGAGTGTAATAGCAATTTATTTGGATAAACTTACCAGCTTCCTTTTTCTTTCTAGCTTCCTCAAACGCTTGTATAAGATCTGGACAGTCAAGATTCTCTTCTGGTTCCCACGTATTGTCCCCATCGCTGTATCCTTTCCATTTTAAATAATACTCCACCTGAAAATTTATCCAACAAATCTTCAATCCAACTCTCTTTTTGACTACATGTGAGAAAAAATAAAAAGCAGCAGTTTCTCTACACGGATACACACATTATGTTAAGTACCTGATGGTGTAGAGCAGAGACTACAATTGCCTCTACACATATGAACATACCTCTACATAAGTCATTCCTGAGGTTATTCCATATCTGAGGTTATTCATTTCCCTAATGAAGCTTTTCACTGTTTCCCAAACACAAATCAATTTAATAAACTTCTTTGCAAACTTATGCAACTATCCTCATGATATTTTTACCACAAAGTGCATATGATAATATATCACTGTAATTAAGTTCACAAAGAATTTTGCCTGCAAATACTGAAACACACTCCAGTCTTTGATGGCTGTGACAGACCAACTCTCGTAATTTCATACCGTGCATTAGAAGAGTTCCCAGACTATCTGTGAATTTTTACTGAAACTGGGGTTTGCAAAACCAATATTGGAGCAGTGGAACTCTTTTCTAATATGGTTTAAATATTTTCAATGAGTTGTTCAGTGTTTTTCAGTATGTATATTAAGTTGGTTTTGCAATCCTGGCTCGGGCAGTTAATAATTTATCTATTTTGCTTCATACCTTCCCATTGCGGATTCTTCTGTCTAATACCTTCTCTACAGAGAACTCCTCCTCAACTTCAGGTTCACCCTCTTTTTTTTTATCGGCCATCCTGAAAACTATCAAATAAATATGCACTTTTAACATGTCAATTAAAAACTAAATCTTATATTGAATG
Source organism: Drepana arcuata (assembly GCA_016069955.1). Lineage (NCBI taxonomy): Eukaryota > Metazoa > Arthropoda > Insecta > Lepidoptera > Drepanidae > Drepana > Drepana arcuata. The sequence goes on along the minus strand of JACCPG010000435.1, from coordinate 66,171 downwards.
TATGAGATAAAGTTATAAGAACAACTTGTTGTATCAATGGAGATATGTGCATCCAGATCTTGTACATACATACCAATTCTAAATGGTAGGTAATAGTTTATCAGCTTGCCAAGCTAACCTCTAGCATATTTTTTTTAATCTATCATAATATATACCTACATGAGATGACTGACTAGAAACTATTATACATAAGTAAATCTGTCGCCATATGTTAAGTACTTCGTTAACTTAACATAAGTAACCAAATCTATAGGAAGGAGTTAGTTAAATTATAATCATGGGACGGCGTCCCGCCATTTTGATTCAGAGAAGTATGAAGCTGACCATATTTTCCCAATTTTAAGTGCAATAACAGAACCGGTTCATTGCATTCATATCAATTTAATAACTGTTAAGAACAAGTAATTTAAAATGTTGTAAACACTGTAAACATTACCTTTTATAATACAAAAACACCGGTAGCGTACCTGAATCCAAGACTTCAGCAGAATAATTTAATTTCGTCGTCAATTCCACAGATGAAGTAAAACAAATGTATCTATTATCTATGATAAAAAAAAACTTATGGAAGCCAACCTACGGTCTCTGAAGACTATTGTCGTATATTACTATTGAATACTGTATTTTTAATCTAAAATGTACATTATATGAATTGAAGTTGAAGCTAACAATGGCTAGTCCTCCAAGTCGGCCAACCAGACACTTTATGTGATGACCATTTTTTATATCACACCACACCCGCCAAACATACCCGTAATAGTAGTAGATACGAAAGTAATTCTGCTTGTTTGTTTGCTTTTTTTCACGAGTCAACGGCTGTCAAACTGATATCGAACCGTCGCGGATAGAATATTTTCTCTGGAAGTCGCTGTTTCATACCCATAATATCAGATATGACTAGCTAGGACAGACATTATATTAATCAACTTCAAATAGCTTTTATTTGAACACTATTTCTATGTTTAGAGAAATAGTGTTCAAATGTATGTAGGTATATTTACGTTTATGTTTTGTATCGATATTAAGTACGTTTTCATATTTATTTATTTAGATTGCTTAGTAGTACTATATTTTTGTATATTATAGTAATTGTGTTTATTTCACCCACTCAACTGTCACGCTTACCTTTTCCTCGTATTTTAACTCGCTCTTCACTTCGGTTGCCTGGTATAAATTCGTTAAAATTTCGCTTTTGCGTAAAGGCTACCTATTGGGCCTATTACATGTTGTTCTTTATTTTCTGGCATACTATTTGTTTTGTAGATGTGTGTGTGTGTGTAACAAAAAGAATATACATAGTGCCATCCACGAAGACGTGCCCCACCAATTTCAAGTCGCCGGGTCGCGGGATGCTGGGAGTAAGACCAAACTCTATTAATTGTAGTATGCGTGTGCACTCACAGGTAATCAGTGTGTACCGATAAAACTCAAACATTGGTGAAAGGTTGCACACTTTCACTATAAGCTACGAGGAAGAATAGTGGGGCGCGTCTTCGTGGTCTTCGTGAAAGTAGCCTAAGTTACTCCTTATTACATCAGCTGTCTGCCATTGAAAAATCGGTCCAGCCGTTTCAGAGATTAGTCGGAACAAACAGACAGACAAAACTTAAAAAAAAAATGATTTTGCTATATGTACCGTGTATACATCCATCCACTAAGACCTAAGATCCACTAAGACATGCAGTAACTATCGGCTCATTGCATTGATATCCCATGCAAGTAAAATCTTACTGCACATTCTCAATGAAAGATTGAAGTACTACCTTTCGAAAGAAATTGGACCCGAGCAGGCCGGTAGTGTGAGAGGAAAAGGTACCAGAGAGCAAGTCTTAATAGTACGCCAAATAATTGAGAAAGCAAGAGAGTTCAACAAGCCAACCTACATATGCTTTGTTGATTTCTCCAAAGCGTTCGACTCCGTAAAGTGGCCTGTTCTCTGGAAAAAGTTAGTAGAAATGGGAACTCTAAAACACCTGGTACACCTCCTCAGGCGCCTTTATGAAGATGGAACCGCATCAGTTAGAACCGACGGTTTCTTGTCTAGTCACTTTCACCCCAGTGCCGGTGTTCGTCAGGGATGCATTATATCACCGCTTCTGTTTAATATCTATACAGAGCTTATTATGAGAATTACTTTCGAAAACTGGAGTGTTGGTGTTGTGATAGGAGGGACTAAGATATCGAACCTTCGTTACACCGACGATACCATGCTGTTCGCCTCTAGTGTTTGCTACTCAAAAGTTCCTCCATGCAGGAGGAACTTTTGAGTCGGAAGGAGCAAGTGAGCCTACAGTTTGGATTAAGAATTAACCGCAGCAAGACCAAAATAATGATTGTCGACCGAGCGAATAACAATTTGCCAGAAATTACTAGTATTACAAACTGTAACTTCGTACAATCTTACACGTACCTTGGCTCGCTAATAACTAACGGCGGGGGCTGCGTGGACGAGATTAAGAGGCGCATGGCTATTTCAAGATCTGCTATTGATAAACTTAAGAACATATGGTACATAAGTAACATCACCAAGACCACGAAAGTGCGCCTAGTCAGATCCTTGGTATTTCCCGTATTTTTGTATGCTTCAGAGACTTGGACTCTAAGAGAGAGCGAGAAACGCAAGATAGATGCGCTTGAAATGTGGTGTTGGAGAAGAATGCTTGGCATATCATGGACACACTTTCGCACTAACCAGTCCATTCTTCAAGAGCTGAATATAAAGCAACGCCTGTCCTCCATAGTGAAGTCTCGAATCCTTACCTTCTTCGGACACGTATCAAGACGTGGAGCTTTGTCCATCGAGCGCCTGGAAGTTCAGGGTAAAGTGGATGGAAGTAGACCGCGCGGTAGATCCCCCATGAGATGGACTGACCAAATAAAGGCGGCTACAAATTGCCCTCTGCACGAAAGCACCAGACGCGCGGCTGTACGAGAAGAATGGCGCCGTGTGGTAAGGGTCGCGACACAAGAAATGACAGCCACGACCACTCTGCCAAGAGTGTAACGACGAAGAAGAAGAATACATCCAAATGCATTTAGTAAAAAGCGGTTATTTTAATATTACAAACAGACACTCAAATTTAATTTATTTGTATAGATTATTATATACTGAACAAGCAAACATACAAGCGACTACAATCTAGCTGTCGATTGCGGTTGAAATTAAAGAGTCGATTAAAATTTAAAACACTGCAATAGGTAAACTAAAACATAAATAAAAAACCTAGCCTAACCAAACCTGTATCTGAACCCGAATTTCCGGAATCAATTTCTTTAATAGGCATCTCATATGATTGTTCTATTATGTCAGATGTTTTTATTTTTTCGTCCGATTGGCATACAAATTTTGTGGGCATACATCCAGGATTCATACGCACTTGTGATACCGACCCCATCACATGATACTGCATATAGTTTTCCATATCATTAGGCAACTGAAAGAAAATAATTAGTCTATAGAAATTAGTAAAAATAATTACAACATTAGAGAAATAATTTTATTTTTTAAATATATTTTATTTCATTCAAACAACAATGTTAATGCCTAACAATCTAAGACTATCACTAACAGGTAAGAAGACAGGAAGGTATTCCCAAAAGTAAAGTGACGAACTTGGTCTTCTAGTCTTCACAGAAGAAAATATTTGAACTATTAGCTATGTCATTATGATCCCTCCGAGAAAGTTGCAACCACTTTCGGCGCACTTCGACATTCTTTGGAACACTTACAAGTTTTTCCGGTGTTTTTAACGAAGTACTTGTACATTTTGGCGCACTATTTAAATATTGAATTTTTAATTTGATATTTTTCAGTAAATATTTACCTCAGACCAATAAAAAAAGAAAGACAGAACCATCCAATACTACGGGGTGAGGCAACCAAAAGGAAGCCGATAGGGCCATAGGAAGCCGACCGCCCGCCATTTGGCCTTTAGTAAGTGACAGCGCACGTCGTTAATTTGGTGTTAAGAAAAAAAAAATATGCCGTCCTGTGTAGTCAAATGGTGTAAAAATAATTAATGTGCACAAAAGAAACCATGTGGGATTACTTTTCACAAGTAAGTAATTGAATATTCGTGTATTACCAGTAAAATTATGAATTTAACCTATTATTATTATTGCAAATTGTCTCGGAACACAAAACCTCGACCAGTGTTGCAGCAGGTCGCATGTTTTTTTTCCCAATAATAGGGTAACTTACTGTAGTATCTTATCAAATTGATTATTTACCTTGGATTGGTTATTTATATTAAATCTTTAAGATTATAGTATTTTCAAATATTAAATTATTTCGTTAGTCTGTCATTCTTCATCAAAATATCAAACGATTTTATTTAAAATTATATCACGCAGCACGACCCCTTGTCATATTATTATAAATACGTTTTATAATTTGTTTTATTTTAGGTTCCCGACTGAAACAGTATGGAAAGAAAGATGGATTAGGGCTATAAGGGATAGTAGAAATGAAGAAGATTGGTTACCCTCAAAATATAGTGTTGTTTGCTCAATACACTTTGAAGAGTGCGATATATACTACACAAAATGTGGGCTTCGTCGTATTTATTAAAAAAAATATTTATTTATTTATTTAAAATCAACCTGTAAACCACTACATGTTAGTAAAAAGCTTGAAAAGAAAACTTATCTATTGAAGTCTTTTATTACTATTAATTTTTAATAAATTTAATAGGAAATCAATTACATTATGTACTTTATGTAGTAATAACTTTGTAGTACAATCAGACTACAATGGGTTGGGAGATTGGCAACCTGAGATACAGAGTTGGCAACATTATTTTTTAGCACACAAGCGCACGCCTTACACAGTTCACGCACACATGAATTGACAGCGGCTTCACCTAATTAACAGTCAATACTCTGTCTATCTTTTTTTATTGGTCTGAGATATTTACCAGAATTATAAAATAAAACTTTTACAGGGTTCCTTAAACTTTACTTAATAATATAGAATAGATATTAAATACCAGTCAAATAGCCTAACGTGCTTGATATTCGACTTAAACATTCGTAATGTCTAATAAAGTGTTCAATAATCATTGTTGTTTTGTGTGATAATAGGCGTGATTAAATAATCAAAGATTTATTAAGGAGATAATACGTATTAAAAGAGTTTAAGCACATGGTAAAATATAAAATTTGAGACTTTCAATAAATTAAAAGTTATATATAATCGGCCTCTTTTGACTGAAACACCAATCACATCGTATGACGTCACGCCTATGTAAGCTGTATCGCATAGGATTTCGTTATGATTACGCATTTGGATACTTGTTTGCAGCGATTTATTATTTCAAGTGATTTCTCGAGGGAACAAGGCTTTATTAAGACAAACAGATCTAATTTACCCAGGATTGACTTGATGATGTGAGAGATTTTCTCGCATCAAATAATTTTGTCGTCAGTGTTTAAGAATGTGAAAATCTCCTTGAACACATTTGTATTGATGCTTGACACGTTGGATCTAACAACTAAGCTTTAATCGAACTATAATTTCATTATATATAAAATAAAAGGCGTGGCGTTAGTATTAAATTATCAAAGATTTAACTGTTTAAGCGGGAAATAAGTATTAAAAAGCTTTTTTAAATATTTACACACAAACAAACTTTCGCATTTTTATTATTAATACGATGGTAGGTTAAGACATCAATATTTCAACTACTTATTGCACGTCAAACATTACGTCAAACAAAGGTTTTAAGTTTAAAACCTATCAATTACATACTAACATCAAGGCGGTATTCACAGAAATAAAGTGGCGAATACTGGTTGATATTGATGTGTTTTACACAAAGGTACCGCACACCACTTATAAACTTTGGAATCCATTTTTATGACACAAAATATGTAATGTTTAGTTTACTTTCTACGCTTACCATTGATGTCATTGATGTGCTTACTTATATGTTTTTTTTTTATACAACAAGAGTGTCAAACAAGCATACGGCCCACCTGGGAAACGGTTACCGTAGCCTATTTACGCTCACGATACCGAAGTATCACTTGCGAGTTGCCACTCGGAGAGTTATAGTGTGTTGGCATCATAAGGTTTAATCCCTCTGCTTCCAACACAATGTAACAATCCTCCCCCCTACCCAAGGAGCTCATTACTGGAAACCTTATTCACCACGTAGGAACACAACACAATAAATTGTGTTATTTGGCTACGGACTTCTATAAGGTGGAGGTCCTGCCCCAGTCGGCAGCTCCAAATTCGAACGGGAAACCCGTTATGCCCTACCTCTCTTGTGTGGTCAGAACGGATGCCAATACACTTACAAGCTGTTTTCGCGCACTATTGAAAAATTTATAGAAAAACGGCTTTTAAGTGCGCTAAATCTTATTTTATTAAAGGAATACAGGTTTTCTTTTTATAAATATATATGTGTAAGTAACCTACATTTAAATCAAAATCAGTCGTCATGCCAATTTTCAAAGGTTATGTCTAGTTGTCTACAACAAACTTGTCCATAGTCTATTATTGAGGTTAGCTCACTCGCAGCATTAATGTTGCTATTTTTGATAAGAAAATAAAGACTAGATTTGTAAAAAAAAAAATTGATGATAAGAATGATAGGCAAAACCAAAACAAACATAACCTCGAAAAGTAAGCTTCCATATATCAACAATTTATTGACGTCAAACAAAGATTTTAATAAAACCTAACATTATAGGAGTATGTTACTCACATCAAAGTGGTCTTCACAGAAATAAAGTGGAGAATTCGTGACTACGTCGTTCGGGTCTCGCCGTGCGAGCTCCAACCACTTATCTCTTATTGTTTTCTTGTTTGGAACATATACAAACAACTTATTGCGTGTTGATATTGATGTGTTTTTACACAGAGGCACCGCACACCACTTATAAACTTTAGAATTCATTTTTATTACATGAAAGATGTAATATTATTTTTTCTTTCTTCACTGCGCATAAACACAATGACTTGTTTACCTAGGCGTAACGTCAGAGCGGACACCTTGACACCTACCAAAGATTACAATTTATACACACCTACGAACTGTTTTCATGTGTTCACTCACATTAGAGTAGAATTTCAAAATCTTGCGTTATGCCCATTCTTCACTAAATGCCTGAGCTAAATGCGTATGTGACTGAACTCCTCCTTAAAGGCTAGACAGATTTTGATGAACATTTTTGTCATAAGTTTAGATACACATTAAGAATTTAGGTGGGGCTGCGATCGTGTTTCCGGAACTTTAATTTTTTCACCTAAGTGATAGTGAAGCTGGGCGGCACAGGTAGTTTCTACATGTGAAGTTAATATTACTGACATATGTATATACCTAAACTATTATTAATTTTTAATCTCAAGGAGTGGGCAGTGGTGTGTTGTTAGGACCCTTACCCGCTTTTCACAAGAGATATATTCTAAGTCACAACGAGAAAGATAGCTAATGCATCGCCGTTTCTGAAATTAAAGTTATTATAAATAAGACAACCAGAACCAATCAATTTAACTACAATCATGTAGTGCAAACAAGGATGTTTATGATTTTTTTCTAGTTCCTCTTATTATTTATATTTGTTAAATTAAATTCATTGTAGTCTATGGCATTTTCATCTCATCTTTAGAAAAAAGTTATCTTTGTCTATGTCTTAACACGGGAAAGTTGTAAATAATTTACGTTAAAATTAATACGAATCTCTTAAATTGAAACCGTAAGATAAATCAAAAGTGACCAAATGAATACAAAGTGAAGTCCAAAAGTGATGGATAACCATAAACAGAGTGCCTTATGAACAAAAAACTATCATTACGCACGATACCCCAACGCCATTTTGAGGCGAAATTTTGTATGTAAGTGCCAAGTATTTCGCAATATTGTCATCGTCCGCCCTCGTCAAGGGGTTGCGGCTAGTAAATATTGGTTGTACTGGATTTGAAACACGTCCCGGAAGTTTCAGTATGTGATCAAGTGCATCCGCTGAGGCGGAGTCTCGATGCTCTCATCGAGGTGGGTTGTGGTGCCGTTTATCTAGAGCTCGCATTAATTAAATTAATAGTGTAATAGTGGACTGAAAACTAGTAGGGTGATAATTCTTACATAAGGTGTTGTGTGTGGTTAAAAGATATAAGCGCTTAAGGTATGTGGAGAGTGCGTAGTGAAAATATTGGCCGTGGCTAGTGTTATCGGTGGCGTTTCCGACTGTTGCAGATAGCGGGTGGCGCGGAGGATGGCCGTAGATGGGAGCGCTCTAATTAACTGACGGACAACGCCGGCTTACAGCTGGCGCAAGCAGTATGTATACCATACCTTATCTTTTGATTTGACAAACCACCCTGCATCCACATTTCAACATTGTATTAGCTGCTAGTCATGGTTCAATTATGACTGCTTTAGTGGCTTACACTATGTTAGGGAATTCTGCTCTTTCTGAGTATCTGTATGTAGCAAAATCAGCATTAAGAACAATTTCATCTGTAGAATTAATTGATTGCTACAATTGATGAAATTGACAGAGTTCACATCTATGTTAGTAAGTGTTTCAGGAGAAGTATGACCACATGCATATTTAATAATAATAATAATAATATATCCTCACGCCTTCCCATAAGGGTCCCTGAAGGGGTAGGCAGAGGTGTATAGGTACTGCATATTTTCATGAACACTAATCAAATATACATAATAAAAAACGTAATGACAAAAAATACATGTAGTAGGCACAATAGGCGGCCTTATTGCAAAAGCAATTTCTACCAGGCAACCAGTGTAGAGAGAGATAAGAAACAGAGAAAGAAAAGGTAGGTGTGACAGTTGAGAGGATGAAATATAAACAATTATTATAATATATAAATAATAGACAATCTTCATAAATAAATATGAAACATATACTTACATAACATACATACAATAATGTATACATAAATAAACCTACATATGAACAAGTTAAAAAGAGAAATAGTGTTCAAATAAAAGCTTTTTGAAGGAGATTAATATAATGATGTATGATTAGTACCTATATAATGTTTATGGGCAATAATCAATTGGTACTCATAAAGATATTAAGATGTAAGTAAGTAAGTAAGTTATTTATTGTAATAACTGTGTACATTGTAGTGGTAAGAAAGCAGGTACTAAGACACAACAGTTAGTCCATGTATAGTTTACATTTACAAGAAAAAAAACCTTTTATATTTAGTTCAATCTTATTATTCTGTCATATGACATAAGAGACCTGAAATATACATGCATTTCCCCTTTCGTCGTATTTAATAAAGAGAGATATTTATAATTTAGTCAAGATACTTAGAATATATACCCAGTTTACCTATATTTATTACAGAAATAAGAATATAATATTTACAAAGAACAGTTGAAACTAACTACCAACTAAGTTAATTCTCAAAATGTTTTGTAACTAAATATTATGTAAGCAATATTATGATTTATATGCCAGTTATAATGAATTTGATTTCATTTTAGATGTCCTCATAGATATACTGACTGTAAAATTTTATTGCATTGAATGTAAGCATCTTAAATAGCGTCTTTTTATTGATAGTTGCAATTTCAATCAGTATCTTGTGTTCTACTCACATATTATAGTGTGAAACAATGTTGACTTATTGTTTAAGCATGCTACATGTTAACACACAGAAATAAGCTTCCAAAATAACATTGTAACTGTAATGCAATTCCATTGATTGATAGCATACCTATGGCCTCATCTTTGAGGATTACATTTTATAACAAAAAGGTTAAGTTTACTAGAAATATTGTGTTCTAATAAGTAGCAACAGTTGCTATTGGTTCATATTGCTATATACATAATATAAGTATTTATTCTCTAGATTTTTTTAAATGAAAATTGTAGCTTGATCAAATAAAATACCCAAACATATTAATGTTATATTATGTACCTTCATATCATATTGTGACCCTTGCGGGGAAGGAAGAGAGGATAGAGTTCTTTCAAAGACTTACAGACATCATTCTCGTCATCCACATTCATCTGTCATAAACCTTTATAGTATAATATTTTTAAAAATACTGTCTCAAATAATTTTTTTATATCTGATAATCATAATATCCTGGATACCACACAAAGTCAGCTGACCCTCACCTATACAAAGCTCAGACTATATGTGTCAACTATCAACCCAAACCTTCAATAGATATATATATTTAAATAAGCATTACATCTAAGTACAAGGAATAAACATGCACATTAGTCAAATGTTTGTTGCTGCAGTGAATTGAGCTATATAACTTAATAATTAAAAAAAATATTAATCTTTATGGTTATATATTCTAAGGTTTACTGAATTATTGAGTAAAAAAGTTTTACTTGAGGTATGGGTTTTAACTTGTTCATACAAATAAAAAATGTAGTCTAGTACATGACATTCACTATATCAATAGATATAAATAATTTCAAAATTATGAATAGGTATAATAACAATAATAAAAACAAATTATACAAAAATGACCTTACCCTATTGACAAAAAATTTAAGGTTATCATTTTGGAATTCTGTTATGGTATAGTACCATTTATTTCTTAGTAGGGTCTTAAGCTTATTTCGGAATATATAAATACTACACACAACTGTGCTATGTCTATGTAAATGTCATTAGTCTCTCTGCCATCAGTTTCTATAAGTAGCAGTTTATAAAAGCTATTATATCTATTGATGTAGAATACTTTAATTTCTTTCATTTGATTGAACTAATGGTTGATGTAACATTAGTATAAGAATGCGAAAATTAACCATGAAATCAAGAAAATATGAGTTTTGCGTGAAGTGTTCCCAATGCATATTATTGTTATATTACTATTAACCTTTTACTAGTAAGAACTACAGCAAGCCTTTTAATTGCAGCCAAAAATGCCGCGACCTGGCAGTCTCAAAGATCCGGACATTGCTGAGATGTTTAGCAGACATGATCCGGAAAAGATCTTTGAAGACCTCCGGGAGATTGGTCATGGATCCTTTGGGGCGGTATACTATGCTCGCTGCAATCTCACCAAGGAGATTGTGGCCATTAAAAAGATGTCATACTTGGGAAAGCAAAGTGAAGAGAAATGGCAAGATATCTTGAAAGAAATAAAGTAAGTGGTTATTTATTAATTACTAGCTGTGGCCGCAGCTAAAATTAAGTTTCATTGGTAGATATTTTTCTAGAATATTTTTTTTTATAATTTATATTTTTTTTATAATCCTGCTAATAATCAATTTCTATGCAATATTCTATCCAATTCCGTTAATCAGTTCTGGCATGAAACAGGGATAAACATCCTCAAAAACTTTCCTATTTATAATATTAGTAGGATCTTGATATTCCTTTACGACAGGAACATAGTGAAACATGTCTGCCTTTGGTAAGACTTAAGTTCCTGACCAGTTCTATTACTCAAGTTCTATCTAGACTTATGTATGTAAATACTCTTTCGCTTCATCTACATTCATCAGTGACTAAGACTTCAATGGTAAAATTATGATATAAAAACTACATATTCTTTTCCTAGAATTTCATCAAAATTAATCCATACTTTAGAATGTCTTAGGGAACTGTATTTTTTATCCTAAACCGCTAATAAAACCATTATTATGTATAATATGTGCAAGTGAAAATGCATTTTCATTTGCATTAAAGTTATTGGTTTGGATGTGGTAATAATAAATTATCATTACACCTATGATGTTGCTTTTTAGACATCAGTCTATGATGTCTATTAATCTTATCATTATATTTACCATAATATCTTTGTTCTATCATATTGTAACTGTTCATGTAACATTGTATTAATGAACAGATTCTTGAAGCAACTGGACCACCCTAACACCATAGAATACAAGGGTTGTTACAAGAGGGAGCATACGGCGTGGCTTGTTATGGAGTACTGCGTTGGATCTGCGTCTGATATTATTGAGGTAAATGGTGCATATTTTTCATAAGTCATATTTTTGTCCAATCGCGAGAATACACGATATATATAGTACTAAGAGTCAATGTTGAGACTAAATATTGATTTATTTAACTTTATGAATACGATAGCCAGATATATTTTAGGTGCTAACGTGACAAATGGCGAGTCCATCGACGTTACTCAAGCACGACTATACTATATATGTACATAATTCGTTCTCAAACGTATGCAGGTTTCCTCTCGATACTATCCTTCACCGCAAAGCTCATGGTGTGACTAAATACTGTACTTCAAGTTCAGAAAAACAAGTGGTCGTGGTGCAGTCGGATTCGAGCTTGCGATCTTTGTGTCGCTGGCGATTATTTGAAACACTTGGCCACCAAAGCTCTTATAAATTTGCGATTGAGTTATATGTTTCTCGGAAAACTATACACGGTAGCAGGACGAGTTATATCCTGCAAAGTTGATGTAAATGTAATGCCGATCTACCAGGATTGTATGAATGAAAATTGCATAAAAACGTTCATGCTAAATTCTACGATGATTGGTCGATCAGCTAGGATTGAAAGCGTTACATGCAAAAAAAAAAACATTTTAATATTAGTCATTCAAGTGAGACACCATGAAATTTTATGGATGTCAGGCCAGTAACTTTGTTTAACAGTAACAACATAAATATGCACCGGACACTTGCACATTCAACATTCCGCGAAACGGTGACTAAACTTACATCCTAAAATTCTAATACTGAATTTATGAGGTCACTATTATCTTTGATTACGCAGAAAATATACCTACTTAGTAAAGCTTAACACTGTTACGTCACGAGACGACATCTGTGATTCAGCTGATTATTTATCTATAAATTCAGTTAGTCAGCAAAATAACAATCTATTAATGCAATTATGTTAACGTTTACGTATATTTCACATAGTTATCGTCCAGTTTCGAATTGGGACTCGAAGTCTTGACTTTTCATCTTTTTATTTCCAACTTTATAAAAGAAATGGTGATTATTTAAAAAGCATCATTCACCACCGGAAAAATTCCCGACAAATTTCGTGTGAAGAACTTTTCCTTTTATGTGCCTATTTGCAGTTATAATATCTTCACGCCTTCTTACGACTTTGAAAGGGTAGGCAGAGATGTGTAGGTAGTACCCAGCCCCGGATCTTCAATTTTTTTTAGGTGGGGCAAAAACTAAAAAATGCCGCCCCCGCGCACTAACATTTTTTTTTACCTTTAGTGTGTTTTAACAGTGTCTGTTTAAATATTTAAAAAAAACGCGTTTTACTAAATGCATTCTGCAGTCGCAGATCGCATCGCAGGCTTCAAGAGGCTATTAGAGACAGATATCAAGAAAGGGTATCTGAACAGCTAGCCTGTCCACCGACAGATGTGTTTGAGAGTGTCGATGTTGGTTGGCAGTTCCTTAAGTCCAGCATGTTATGCGCCGCGAAAGAGGTTTGTGGCATTTCGAAAGGGCGGACAACCAAAAGTTGCGATGGTTGATGGGATGATGAAGTAAAGAAGAAGTTAAAAAGAAGAATGATGCAAGGCAAGACATTTTAGCTATGTCCAGCTCAAGTGAAAGTATGAAAGAAAAGTCGAAAGAAAAATATCGCACGATAGAAATAATAGCACAGGAGCGTGAAAGGTTTCTAATGAATGTAGACGAAAAACTGGCACACAATTTCAAGGACAACGCAAAACTTTTTTGGGGGGAGTTAAGAAGTCCAGAAATTGTGTCACAGCTAGTAGCAGGATGAATGTGATTCTTTCTAAGGACAATGACATACTTACAGACAAAACAGACGGAACAGAAGTCCTCAGGCGATGGAGTGAATTTTACAAAGATATGTATGATATGCCGCTGATATACTCATAGATCTGCCTCCAACAGTATCTAGCGAGGATCCTTTAGCGGATAAAATAAGTATGGGAGAGATTGTTAGAGCGATCAGAAGTCTGAAATGTGGAAAAGCAGTGTGAAAGGATGAGATGACAGCTGAGATGATCAAGTACGGTGGACCAGCGGTCTGGGACGTCATCTACTTTCTATGTAACCTGTACTGGGAGATGGGTGATGTTCCGGACGACTGGAGGCGAGCAGTCATTGTGCCTTTCTATAAAGGAAAGGGATCACGATTAGACTGCTCAAACTATAGAGCTATCAGCTTGTTCAGCTTAGCTACAAAGTGTACACGAAAATCCTGACGATCAGAATGCAAGAGCGATCAGATAGGTTTCTCTGGGAATCCCAAGGTGGATTTAGACCAAGAAGAGGATATATGGATCAAACCTTCTCGAATCGCGGAAACGTTTTTGGATAATAACCAAAAGTTTTTCTGCACTTTCGTCGACTTAGAGAAGGCATTTGATAGTCGTACGAAAGGAACTCTGGGACGTGTTGCCTGGATATGGAGTGAGTGGAGTGAAAATGGGAAGCTTAGTGGTCAACTGCCTACTATACGCCGATGGCGCAGTTTTACTGGAGTCATCAGAGGGCGAACTGCAGTCACTAGTTACCATAATGAAAGAAGAATGTGGAAGAAAGAAGCGGCTGTGCCTAAACGCTGGCAAGACTAAGGCTCTGGCATTCGAAAGAGATGAACAAGTGACCGAGTGAATTTGTATATCTAGGAAGCATGTTCACATGAGATGAAAAGTATGGAAAAGATATTGAAAGAAGGATAACTGCCGGTAATAAGGTGAATGTGGCCCCATTCCGTGTCGCCGTGTCGGCGTTGATGGGCAGCAACAGTCTAAGCAAGAATGCCCGAGTTCCACAATGCGATATTGGTGCCTACTTTATTGTATGGCGGCAAATCCTGGCAGCAGTTGATATGCAGTCTCTTCGAAAAATGTGCGGGGTCACGATTTTAGATCGAATCCGCAATTAGTCCGTAAATCAACTGGAGTGAATGAGGGTGTGATTGTAAAGATGAAGAAAAGCATGTTACGTTGGTTTGGACATATAGAATGGATGAGTGAAGAAAGATTGACGAAACAGATATGCAAGCAAAAGTGTGTGCAAGAAGAGGCAGAGGAAGACCACGTTCCAACTATCTCGATCAAATCGATCAGACGCTCAAGGACGGGATCTGACGATCCCGTCAGAGTACTCGAAACCGACCAGCATGTATGAAGAGACTGATGAATGTGGGCGAAGCGAAAGAGGTATGCAAGTCTAGAGAGAACTGGCGCTCTATACTCTCTGCCTACCCTGTTAGGGACTTGGCGTGATGATTTATAGTATATATATTTAGCATTTAGCACATACATATATCAAAACATATTTTTAAACTCTATTTGTCTGTCTGTCTGTTTGTTCCGGGTAATGTCTGGAACGCCTGGCCGTGTGAATTTGGCCGCCCCCTGAACTTGCCGCCCGGGGCATAGGCCCCGGCTTGCCCCCCCTAGATCCGGCCCTGGTAGTACCAACACACCCACTTTCCGTCAGAGATATATTTAAGGAGCCAACGTAGGTGGCGAGTCTATCGCCGTTACTCAAGCACGATTTTACATGCCTTTGAAAGCCTATGGTGGTTTAGTCTCGATGTTTTACTTCACCGCAGTTTGAATATGTTCACTTTGTGTTACTGGAACCACTTGTCCACCATGGCTCTTATTTTGCATACAATACAATGGATTTCCCTAAGCTTTGTTATGGGTTATTTAATGTTCGTAGCGACTAGTCCTTTCTGCATAATTTCATAAAAAATATCTCATTGACCAGGTACACAA
Source organism: Drepana arcuata (assembly GCA_016069955.1). Classification (NCBI taxonomy): domain Eukaryota; kingdom Metazoa; phylum Arthropoda; class Insecta; order Lepidoptera; family Drepanidae; genus Drepana; species Drepana arcuata. The sequence continues at coordinate 50,506 of JACCPG010000435.1, read as the reverse complement.
AAGGCCGCTACGAGAGGAGGAAATCACAGCGATTTGTGAGGGCGTTGTGTGCGGCTTGTCATACCTCCACAGCCTGGGTCGTATCCACCGGGATATCAAGGCAGGGAACATATTGCTCACTGAGAATGGAACGGTTAAGCTCGCTGACTTTGGTAGCGCCAGCATCAAATGTCCCGCCAACAGCTTCGTAGGCACTCCTTACTGGATGGCGCCTGAAGTTATATTGGCCATGGACGAGGGGCAGTATGATGGAAAGGTATGATTGTTCACCAATATTCATTGTAGGATGCCGAGTGTTTAGTGAGTTTGCATTGCTATGCCGAGTCTCTGACATATCTAAGGCAGTGGGCGTGTGAGTGAGCATTGTCTATAGGCAAATCATTAATGTGCATGAATGTGCTTTATATAAAAAATACAACAGAGCTCAGGCAGAAGTACATAATTAAGCAAAATTAATTGTTGTGAGGACCCGTAATGAGACCAATTTGAAGGAATAAATTGGATCTCTTAATGTGTGTCTGGATTATATTATATGTAGTGGTATAATGTTCCAGGTGGACGTGTGGTCGCTGGGCATAACGTGTATAGAGCTCGCCGAGCGCAAGCCCCCATATTTCAACATGAATGCCATGTCAGCGCTGTATCACATCGCGCAGAACGACTCGCCCACTTTACAGGTAATCTGTTAAACCCCAGTTGAATAGTAAAACTTAGCTTAGGTTTAGCTTATAGGTTATAGAATGTCAACACGCTTTGCGGGAACCTCTCACCGAAAATATATTTTAATGTCCGAAGACATAGATGGTCAGTGTTTCGATCAATAATTGGGAATAACTAAACCTTTATCAGTATTTCCTTTTGGGATTTAACCTTTGTTAGTTTAATCTCAAGATGCCAGCATTACACGCGGTCATCCTGGGATTAATTGTATGTTTTTAACATGACTATATTCCATTTGTATTCAGCAAACCCCGAGTAATTCATGCACTAACTAACACTGGGAAACCTAGTTTTTTTACTTCATACATAGTTGTTCTACAGGCTCCAGAATGGACGGACACATTTCGATACTTCGTCGAAGCGTGTCTGCAGAAGAACCCTCAAGACAGGATGTCGTCAACTAAGCTGCTGTCCCATTCCTTTATCACACGGCCGCGGTCGCCCAACGTTCTCGTGGACCTCATACAGAGGACTAAGGCAGCCGTGCGAGACCTAGACAACCTCAACTACAGGAAGATGAAAAAGATACTCATGGTTGATGGCGATAACGAGAGTGCTATTGGTGGGTACAAGCTTTAATTATCTTTAGTTAGTGGTGGTTTTGTCTGTTTTATTTTGGGTGCATATGCTACATAATACGGCGTCATACAGGTCTCGTTTATTTAAAGATGTTCAAACCACATAGAAAACTGGTAATTGCTCACTCGACGGATTTTGCTAATTGAATAAGTTTTAATTAAAATTACATGTATGTTCATTTGAAATGTTAATGCTTTGTGTGCAGTTGCTTAACGTACACGCATAAGTGTGTAAAATATCAAAAAGCAGAATGGTTAATAATGTTTGCAATGCCTAGAAGACACCAGATGAGGTTCCGATGCAATAAGTAAAATATTCGGATGTCATGGCCGAATATGTAATAACTGTATTTTCTGTAGGCGATAGCGAGGAGACGGCCGAGGAACGATCGGGCGGCGACAGTTCCAAGTCCAACTCGGCCACGTCGGAGCACAGCGTCGCTGGGGCCTCCAGCCAAAGTTCCTCCTCGGGCAGCCTGCGGCGGCGCCCGGTCAGTACTCTCCTTACACGTACACAGTGCTACTCATGAGTTGGCTTGGGTCGTTTCCAGAAGAGTGGGGAGGTTCCTCAACGTAGTACATATTGTAGTATTGAGGTGGGGTTGAATTGCTTGCAGAAAAGGGGCACATGTTTAGTGCTTATGTATTGCCCACAAATAAGGGTTTATTTTGAGTGAAAACTGTGGTATTGGTATAAAGGCTCAAACGGGTACTTCTGCTTGCACAGTAATTCCGTGTAGACTTCTGAGGTAATTACACCAAGGGAACACTATACTATCCAGCATCATTGGTAATTAGTGGATTCTTCAGTAAGGTATACTTATTGCCTGAGTTGCCCCTTGTTTATCAGCTGCTGCCTTGGCCCCATCAGGGCGGGTATTGTCAAGGGTAATTCTGGATGTGAACATAATCCCAAGGTCTGTTCGAATAGCATAACAATACTTCTCGAAACAAGGTCCGTGCAATAAGAAGCAAGTTATGCCACTGAGAATTATAACTATGGTGACCGCATACGCTAGTATGCTTGTGTTAAACTTTCATTATGTGTGCATAATTTGTATTGTATGTGTATCTAACTAATCAATATACTATGTCTCCAGATGAATGCCAACCACCACAGCCAGCACCAGCAACAGCCTCAGTACCAACACTTGAACCATCAACACTCCTCACACTCTGCTCGGTAAGTCTGCAACCATTATACCATTCTTCTATGTTCAATTGCTCAGCATATTACTAGGAGGCCTAGGCGCATATCTAGTACATTTATCAAATATACATCATAGTTTAAAAACCTAAGCATTCAAACAACTATCGTAATTGTATAAGCTGTCTTCATATTATTACGAAGGAATGTGAATTAATATTAACTGATGGCAGGGATGATTTGAATGTTTAATAATTAAATTTAATTATTTTCTTTTTACATTTATGTGAAAATTTATACTGGTACTGGTAGTTTATCCCAAGTTATCATTAGTCCTGCAATAAATGTACAAGAAAGGTGTACATAGTATTGCTAAGAAATGTATTTAGAATGTGTTGTAGCTGGTAATAGATCACGTATTTATATACCGTAGTGCTTGATTATGTAGAGTATTTTATTACTCTAATAGATGCATGTTAGAAGTCTGTCTCAAGCATGAAATTCTCTTGGTGTTGTCATAAACAAGTTATTTTGCACTCACACTAGCAGTAAGATTAGTTAGTGGCTGCTTTGCATTATTGTGTAGTGGGTGTAATATTTATATTAACTGGCGCACTTCACTTACGCAGTAAGGGATTCAGCACATATTTATATCTAATGATAATTCCTTTAATAATGCAGATTTCCAGTATCAGTATAGTGTTTGGTATTACTGAAAACAGTGCCGGATTTACACATTTGTCGCCAGTAGGCTTTTGCAATGTTGCTTCCCATACCTAATTCGTTACCCTCGTTTTCAATCACTTATTTCTACCAGTTCACTCAAAAATAAAAATAAATTTGCCCCTAAATTCTGCCGCCCTAGGCTTCACACAGACTGCTGGTAACCATCCGCCACTGCTAGGAACCATCAATGTTGTACATCGGCCTCCGCCCCTTTTGCGCTGACCGCATGCCCTAGCCCGCACTGTTACCTTTCAGAAGCAAGCGCATGAGCTGGCTTTACTCATGTTGGTGTTTCGTACGCAGAGAGAGCGAGAGCCCTCTGCCCGCGTCGCACGACGACTATGTGAACCGAGACGCGGTGCGCGAGTACGCCAACCGGGACTCGTTGTGCGACGACTACGGGGAGGACTACGCCAACCGCGAGGCCATCAGAGAGGCGCGCGAGAGGGAGCGCCAGTCGCACGACTACCGCGAGTACGTGAACGCCTCCGCCGCCTGGCACCAGGACAGCGGCGACGATAACAGGAACACGCAGCGGCGGCAGACCACCAGGGGTGAGCTTATATTGGACCTTCATTTAGGCTAGGGCGCTGCTTCAAACTACTGCTCTAAAACCTAGCTATTGTGGCTTAGATGGCTCTTGATTAAATATCCAAATGTCTGCAGTGCGCTATGCTACCAGAGTCGTATACAAGCTGACTGTCGCACGTTGCTCGTATCATATCGTACAACTAGACTAGAGAGACTAGAAATAACTGATCTTTCATCAGTGTAAATTGTTGGCAATGTGGTCAGCAAGTACTAGCACTACTACGATAGTAACTGTATACGTTATTGGCAGCTGGGTAACAATTCGATCTATTTAGGTGTGAGCAACAACGTGTCGGCGGCGATGTCGTTGGTGTCCGAGCACGGCGCGAACAACTTCGCCACGATACGGACTACGAGCATCGTTACCAAGCAACAGAAGGAACACAACCAGGTGGGTATCCTTCTGGCGTATGCGCAGGACTTAGTATATAATTTAATTTCATAATAATAATATAATAAAAAAAGACAACTAAGCTAAATGCGAATTATTGGCTGCGTTCGAGGCGTATAAGGCGAGCAGTCCAGAGTTACAGCGTAGGGTTGCCACCGTAAAGTTACTTAGGAGTTGTGTTCGCGCCAGGAGATGCACGAGCAGATGTCTGGCTACAAGCGGATGCGGCGCGAGCACCAAGCAGCGCTGCTCAAGCTGGAGGAGCGCTGCAAGGCGGACGTGGACACGCACAAGGCGCAGCTCGACCGCGAGTACGACGGGCTGCTGCAGCAGCTGTCCAGGGAGCTCGAGCGGCTGCAGGTGAGGGCTGGCCATTGCACAATTTTTTTTTATTTATCTACATTAATGATCATTATCTCCTACACATATTATAAATGTGAAGGGTGAGAAAGATGTTTGTGTCTCTTTCACGTAAAAAAAAACAACTGAACGGAATGGAATGAAGTTTAACACAGATATATTGGCTGGATATATAATTGTTTAGTTTCCAATTAAATCTAACTACGCGGGTGAAACCGCGGAGCACAGCTTCTTGATTCTTATATTAGACCTATTTGTATATGTATACATATGTATTATTTGTGTTTATTGTGATATAGGTACTGGAGGTGTATCATGATGAATAAATAAATAAACATTACGCGACATTGATGGTAAATTTCAGTAATTTTGGCGGTTTTAATTCCAAATTTATTTTATCATAGCATACAATACGTGTTTTAATAGATTTGTGTCGTTTGTGTGGAGGTCATATTCACAAAAACGCACATACAGATGTTCAATTGAAGAAGTACAGTATCAGTACTTTGACAATTTAGAGAGATTAAGTCAAACGGAATTTCGACTTTAGTTTTAATGAGTAACTATTTGCAGACGAAGCATGCCCAAGAGCTGGAACGGAAGCAGAAGCAGAACGCGGCGGCGGAGAAGAAGATGATGAAGGACATCTCCGTGCGGCAGGAGCAGGAGCGCAAGACGTTCGACGCGCAGCGCAAGCGCGAGTACAAGGCCAACAAGGAGCGCTGGAAAAAGGAACTGAGCATGGACGATGCCACACCCAAGCGGCAGAGAGATGCCACGCTGCAGTAAGTGTTGCCATGTTTGTGTGCTCACTATCACTCTATCAACAGTTGAGCGTAACGGGCTGCCCTAAAATATACTAGGCATATTGAAAACTCTCTCATCATGGAGTATACAAAGATATCAATCAATCCCTTAAATAATTTCAAGAAGTAAATAATAGTATGAATGTTATGAAAACACATATTATGATAGGTGTTAAAGAATATGCATTATTAAGTGAACTTTGT
>JACCPG010000435.1:0-43983 GCA_016069955.1 Drepana arcuata | reverse complement strand
AAAGGCGTATGTATAGTCGTGCTGGAGTAACGGCGATGGACTCGCCATCTGTCACGTTGGCACCTAATATACCTCTGGCGGAAAGTGTGTGTGTGGGTATTACCTATACACCTCTGCCTACCCCTTCGGGGACCCTTGTGGGAAGGCGTGAGGATATATTATTATAAAAGTATGTATATCATTGCTTAGCTCCGACAACACAATTCTGGCCTAGAGGGCTGGATCCATTTGAGTGGGATTATCCTAAGAAATGCATGATTACATTCATGGTGCCTGTCTTAAAGTGTTGATAAATAACTATGGCTGTATGTATTGCAGGAGTTGAACAAGCGGCAGCAACAGCTGGAGCAGGCGCACGCCATGTTGCTGCGCCACCACGACAAGACGCAGGAGCTCGAGTACCGACAGCAGAAAGGAGTGCATGCGCTAAGGTAACATTGCCACTGTTCATTTAGTAATAAGGCCATTAATAGTAAACGCCACCTCAAAATTGATACAAACATGATTGACACAAATAAACATATGAATATCAATAAGAGTTAGTATTATATTTTCAGTTCCCTCCCAAGGGTAGGGTTTCTTGTTTTTCTTGTTTGATTTTCGCCTGGCATATTTATGTGCCAATGTGAATAATGTTGGTCCGTCAGCCTTTCTCTGATATAAATATTATGTACATACGAATTTGAACTTTATTTTGACCGAGTTGATCGTGGTATTTAGACCGTGATCTTCCTCGTAGTAAATAGAATGGTTACAGTGTAGTGAGTGCACGGAGTTGTTTTATAGAGAGGAGCAGCTGTCCAACCAGCACCAGACAGAACTAGCAAACCAGCGCGAGTATATGCAGCGGGCTGAGCACGAGCTGCGCAAAAAACACGCGCTGCAGCTGAAGCAACAACCCAAGAGCCTCAAGGTTACCTTTAAACACTATATTGTATTGAATATATTTTTATACCTCAAAGGTGGCAAAGCATACAGTCTGCCTCATGGTAAACGATTACCCTTGCAACGCCAAGGGTAGCACTCGGGCTCTTCTGCCCCCTTGCCTTCGCTGAACTTCAAAGCCAGTTCAGTCCAAGCCAAATCCTTTTTGTCTATTTTCTCGTTAGTCAAAGTTTTTAATTATTCTCAATAATACAACCACAATGGACCCCAGCGAAGCGTGGCAGGGTACAACTAGTGCTATATAAATGTGAAAGCGTGTCAAAGTTTGGATGGATGCTTTTTAAATAACATCGCCAGAACGGCTGAATGGAATTGCATGAAATTTGCTACATGTACAGATTGTAGACTGGATTAACATAAAGGGTAAATTTTATTCTAGAAGAAAGCCATGAATGCACGAGATAGACGACGAGACGACATGCATAATGTCAGTTTTAATAGTATGGATGTTTTAGTAGTCTTATTGTGTGTCTGGATTGCGTCTGGAAAGTTCTTTCATTTCCACTATCTGCTCATGTTATAAGTAACTTGGAGGGCGTTATAAAAGAGTACGGTGTCACGTTATTAGTATTTATCGCGCTCTTTTATATTTATGTGTTATGTTTTGTCAACAGCAAAAAGAAATGCAAATTCGCAAACAATTCCGCGAGACGTGCAAAATACAGACTCGCCAGTACAAGGCGCTCAAAGCGCAGATACTGCAGATGACTGCCAAGGTAATACACATATCATGAAGCCGATTCTCTAATGGGTTAGGCAGATGCGGTAATAATACCTATATATATAGACGCACACACAGTATATTTTCGCAGTCGCAACATTAAGGTCTCTCAAAATGTAGGCAGACGAGTAGGGAGCCAGCCTTCTATATTTACAAGAAGATTGATCCCCATTTCTCGGTGTCTCTTGTATTTATCTCGAATTTAATGTTAATACACACATTTTTCCGGTTACGTGTAGTTGGAACGTGTTTTTACTCTATCTCTCTTTCTTTACATATTATTTATAATATATAGTACATCCTTCACTCAGTGTTAGAAACATATGTTTCGTGACTAGGGAATGCATCCTTGAAAACCCTTTTACTTTCATCATAGTAATGTTATAATACATGATAGAGTTCGAATGTTTGGTTTGTTGGTTACACCAACATTGGACCAGATTTGCTGATTTTCATTTGTCAGGTTGAAATGAGAAATTTTGGGATTTTACAGTCTAGATAGAAAGGGAGTATAGAGAAATATTTCGTCATAAAGGGCAAAACATGACAATCTATAGCTAAAGTTTAGTAATCTTGGTTTTGACGTATGTTGTAGGAACAACAAAAGGAGGTGATCAAGACGCTGAAGGACGAAAAGCGACGCAAGTTGGTGTTGCTCGGCGAGCAGTATGATCAGAGCATTACTGAGATGCTGCAGAAGCAGACTGTGCGGCTAGACGAGAGCCAGATGGTTTGTGATGTGTATAGTATAGTCTTGCGGTACGCTGTACGGTTTTCTTTTGCTTGCAACTCGTTGACTTCTCGGTATGACATGACGTCTTTGTATATAACAACACAACCAACAATATTATATATAACATAAAAAGCCATTTTGTTTATGTGAAATGAATAATTAAATTCACATACAATAAATGTTCATCACAATAATTTGATTCATTAGTAATGTAGTAAATGCATATTGTTTGATACAAATAAACTAACTATACTATATATATTTATAATTAAAATAATGACCCAAATGTGTGTCACGCGGAAGGGTGCCAAGATGGCTTGAGAAATTTTATTAGATAGTAACAAGTTTATCCCGTGTACAGATGGAGTGCCAGCAGCTGAAGATGCAGCTGGAGCACGAGCTGGACATGCTGACTGCCTACCAGAGCAAGAGCAAGATGCAGGCCGAGGCGCAGCGCAACCGGGAGCGGAGGGAGCTGGAGGACCGCGTCGCTGTGCGCCGGGCGCTGCTCGACCAGAAGGTACTAAGGACATACCGGCCATTATTAGTCTACCTTCAGTACTTCCAAGGGTCCATGATATTTATTTAAAGAGGGCAGCATACAGTATTACAAGAAGCTAGCATTATTCCCATCTCACTACTGGCGGTGGAGTGTTCTATTACAGCCCAGCTCTGTAACAAGCGAATCTGGTGTTGCTGATGCTAAGCTGTTGGTAGTTTAAGCATTCGCCTGCCACGACACTTGTTTTATACCAATGAGTTTTTGGTGAAGAGTATTAAACCTATTCGAAATTCGAAAACTTCATAGACATATAGATATGTATATACGTGCCACGTTGGCAACATAATATATCCGACGGAAAGCGGGTGTCCTTCCACCTGTACTTACCCTCCTGAACGCTTAATTATATATAATGTGTGCGTGTGTGTGTTGTCAGATGGAAATGGAGGGCGCTCAGTTCGCGGCGGAGCGCGGCGAGCGCACGCGGCTGCTGCATGAGAAGCACGATAGGGAGCTGCACCACTTCGACAACGAGAGCACGCGCCTCGGTTTTAGGTGACACACTACTCATACACATACAAACGATTCCCTTGGTTATATTAGTGGGTTGTATACGACACTGAGATCTCTTACATAACGGCAATGGAGTTAAATGAAAATTTTGCTGTGTGACTTTGTGGGGGAACATTGCTTTAACGTTCGTATTACAGACGATTGCTGCCAGTAATATCTGATGAAAACAAGGTGTTATGGTGTGAAGGAATCTTGAAGTTGGACATTATTCCCTTATTCACCTTATACCCCCATAGGCTACTTAGTTCCTTTACGTAAGCAACTATCAAGCTGCGATCATGTTCCAGATTTAAATTTTTACACTGAAGCGAAGCTGGGCGGTTGTGTACAGTTAATGTACGTAATATTTGTACTATGTTGAAATGGGAAAATGTGTTTGTCAGTGCGCTGGCGATCGCTGAAGGCAGCCGCGAGGGCTACGGCGAGGAGGAGCAGTCGCTGTCGGGCTCGATGCTGTCGCTCGCACACAGCAACTCCTCCGCCAGCTTCGCGGCCGGCTCACTCTAACGGCCCCCCGCCCACACGACACGACCCAACTCACTCATCGCCTATAATCCGCACCTCGCGTGTACGTATCGGTACATTATTCACTCTATATACGCCGTTACAACACTTGAATACGACCGTCGGCGATGTCTCGAATTTAAACGTTGTGTACGTGTTTATAGGGTTGATATTGACGATAGCGCAGTTATGTGAAAAATCGTGTCGTTCCAAGCCGCTATCCCACTGCGATTGCACAGTCCGCACCGCAGCTGTCTTTAGTACCGGCCAATGCTTTGTAATTAGGATTAATGTCACAATTGAACAAGAGCTGTTCCAGTGCGCATCCGTACACCGCAGTGGGATGGCGTCTAAATGCTGTTGCCAAATTACATATGTACAAAGCAATATGCCTTCTCCAATTACGAGTTTTAATGGACCAGAGGTCTCCTACGTTGTCGTATACCTATCATAGTGTCGTTTCTTTTTACAACATGAGTTTCTTCTAACTATTTACGGAACTAGATAAAAATTTGTGGATTTTGTTTATTGATGTTAACGCATCTTAGATGTAAAAGTCATAGTTTATTTTGTGCTCTCTCTTGATCTTTTGCCGCCTTATATTATTGTAGTATTGTTATTGTTCTCGAGCGTGACAGATATAACTTGCGTGTCCGTCACTCTCTGTCATGAAATGGCCCAATTATAGCGCCGCTTTCCTTGTATTAATTAGAATACGGTGAGGGTCCCTTCATTGTAAGGTTATTGTGCTTATTATGTATCGTGTCGTAATAGTTTTGGCAGCAGCATTACCATTATCATAACCCATTCTTACTCTGAGACTGTACAGCCCTCCCGTTGGATGAGAAACATACCTTCGAGAGCTTAAGTTAATTATAGATTTTTTTGTTTGTCTTCCAATCTTGTACAGTATGGCGTGACCAGTGATGGCCACTCGGGAGGGTATTTCCTATACTATTACGCTGTTAAGTTAATTGCACTCCATTAATTTATTTAATAGCCGCGGTCCATTCGACCACACAAGCACATTCGCAATACATTATGTATAAAATAATTGAACAATTGTTAATTCTTATGTCTAATCGCGGCTTGGTAGTGTGTGCTTCAACTCTTCGGGCATCCCTAATATATAAGACTCAGTCAATTATACTGCGACCATGAAGGATCAAGTACAAGGAAGAGTATTTATTATATTTCTATAGTTTCATCAGTTTCGGATTCCTTTCTCTAAATGCCCGCAACATGTTGATGCATACTCGACTAAATTTAAACGCAATGTATGTTGGCGAAGAGTTTATATTCGCTTGTCTGCCTGCCGATGGTGTGAATTATTTATAATGCAGTGCGTGAGAATGAGACGCTTTCTGTTCAGAATGTCTTACTCGCCGCGACTCTGTTCCGTTGCATCAATTAACTATAGCTTTGTGGTCTCTGACGAACTTTCGGATAGACTATGAAGCCACATAATTAATAACACTTTAAAGTTAGTTGGTGTCTGAATGAACGATCTCTTAGCAATAAGTAAACTTACGTTCAACTCGTAGAATACTATTAGGCCGTCCATCACAAAAACGCAGCACACGTGGAAACGACGGAACAGTGTCTATTAGAATTATGATGCAATCTAGTATTCCTCATCTACTCTGTATAATATGTAGTCTATGGTAAGTTTCCGTACGTTGATACTCTATTGAACAAGATGGATAATGTTGTTGATGTAGCGGTGAACGCGTCAGATGATAGCTTAAGGTGAACTTTGTAGTGTTACAAGGGAGTGTTGATGCTCGCAAGTGTACGCTTAACATGTTTGACAAAAGGCATTAATTAGATAATGTAGTTGCTCAGAGCGACGAGCCCCTCGCCCGCCCGCGCGCCGCTGTCCGACGGGGGATGTTGTTGTTACTACACTATATTAGATAGTCCAAATTATCATAATACATTATTATTATATTCATATCATTAGGTTTTAGTTTAGAAACGATTTTTGCATGTAATTACGTATATAAATGTAAGTTGTATTGTTTTGAAGGGCGGTCTAAACGCTTCCGTTTATTGGCCTACAATTGAGTTTATCAAATGTTTAAAACGGCCTGCCGTTGCTTGGTTGACACAAAATTATCGTGCTTATTTATTTTAGAACATTATTAGATTTATAAATAACGCTTTACTAAATCATAATAACGAAGGCACAGGTGCTCCGCGACGCGTATCGCCGCCTGCCAGTGGCGTAGTGTAAATATATAACGGATATATATTATATTATATATGGGCGGTTGCTAGGGGCGGCCAGCGGGCGGCGCGGCGCTCCCCGCGTTGTATATAAAGAACGATAATATATAATTATATACATAGTTAGTTAGTTGTGTAAGGTGCGAGCGCGGTATCTGTGTACAGTGGAGTGAAGCGCCCGAGTGCTATTTACTTTATATTTAGTGTCCTAACACTATTGTATTGTCTACTAAGCTTACCAGTCAATCTATGTATAGAGGAATACATATTATAATTTAATTTAACTCCGATTTTAGTCATAAATATCCAAATTTAGTTTATGATATTCTTTAAAGTATTTTTATTTTATTGTTTAATATTCCTTCCTATATCACATTGCTTGTAAACATCACACGATGTGACCGTATTGTGTATTATTTTAGTCTGTTAGCGGTTTATTGCGGATATGTGGATTGGACACCCGAGCGGAATAGGTGTTAGAGTATGTTTAAATGTTGGATGATATTTAGCTGTTTTAACGCAGATGCGCGTGCACACTATGTAGCGAGTTGTTGTCTCACGCCGGTTACAATAACTGTAATGCTCTATTGACCATTGTAGCGTCGTTAGCTAATGTAGTCTCACACTATCCTCTCTTGAACTGACCAAGTATAAGACAATAATCTGTACGCAGCATCATGACTCGACCTCTCGCCTCAGTACTGTACATAGATCGAGGCCAAGTGTGTGATAGCAGCCGTGGCCGTGCTACAGATTAAACGTATGTGGACATTAATTAGGATAATTGTTTGTGACATAACTTTCCATCGAGAAAGTTTACGACAAAATAGTAGATAAAGAAATGTTATTTATTTTATTATAGACACGATATGTCACGCCCACCGCTGCACGCCACTACAGCCGTACCAAAGTGGGAACGATGCACTATGGAATTGAATTGTAAGCTGCAACTGCTTGCGTGCAATTGTGGTCGATGCTAACCGTTGCCGCTTAGCGAGAACTGCCCGAACGCCGGCCGGTTGTGTAGTGAGCGCAACATGTCTTGCCTTATGTTTGGCCTCGCTTGTTGATAACTCAATCGAATATATTGCTTATACCACACGAGCTTTGTGCTTCAGCGCGTTGATATATAACCCGCTACAATGTTAGCACAAAAGGATGTTGCGTTTGTTGTTACGTATCTCGCAATAGTACATAATGTTCAATCTAGTGATCTGCGCCGGCGCGGGCCCGAGCGTAGCACGTAGTCGCCTATCCGCTACATATTCCCACCATTTGGGTCAATACATAATAGGTCTGCCTAGGTTCCACTTCCACTAAACTGCGTGCAAGTTTGAACTCTAAACGGTAAGTATTAAAGGGCATTGTCGTTACGATAACAACATTGACGCTGGTGATGTGTAAAATTATTTTTGCAATACTGTAAATAATGTTCAAATTTGTACGTTGTTTTGCTTAATTTGGCCCTCAGTCGGGACAATATTTGTGCTATAGCCCTTAGCCGTTCTAGATGTAATGTTATCCATTGTGTACTGACACGCAACAAACCAGCAACAAATGATATATTAGATCGACACACAAGTACCAAACCTGTAGTTAGCGATCACGTATTATGTACATTGTAACTGAATAATGTTTATATTTTACCATTGTATAGTCGTTTATCACCGATAGATAGTTAGCAATATTGTGAGGTGTGACGAGTGAGCGTGGCCGCTGCCGCTGCGGGGGCGGGGCCGGGGAGGGAGAGGGGGAGGAGGGAGGGGCGCGGCCGCGTCGACACTGTTGTTTTCTTTTATTTTTTGTTATATATTTAAATAACACAATCGACTTGTAGTTTTAATAATTATTATCATTAATTATTATATTGTAATATAATCTTATTAATGAAAAAAATCAAACTGAAAATAAATAAAATAGAAAGGAAATCAAACTTTGTCTTATTTACTAGAAACGGGAAACTCTTTTTCATTGGTGTTGTTAACAAAGCTAAGCCTGAAATAACTATATCCACTTATATATTTTAATGCAGTAAAAACCAAACATTCCCTAGATTACGCCCGATCCAGCAATACTGAGAATCCAGCAGTATATATATAATATAGGTTTATTAGTTTTTGTTCATACGCGCCAATGCCCTCAGCTCTGATTAGCACTGATTTATGTAATTTTTTTTTTGTTAGGAACTTAAAACTGTTCAACTTACAAATAAATATGCGATAAGACAGACATTAACACTCATCTCCAGAAAGAGATGTTACATAGTTCCTAGTTGACACAGTTAAAGTGAAAATTAGAGTGACAAGGAACATTGATTATTGGATTAGGGCATGATTGTGTGTGTGGATTTTGTGAAACTAGTGTAAAATATCAGAGAATTAAGTACATATGTTGTTGTTCTATCTATGCTGCATACTATATGACTGGAGGCTTCGATCTTGTCATTGATTACTTAGCAAATCCACGAGCTTTATCGACGAGAAAAGCTATTAAAACGGTACTTAACATCAATATTCAAATTGGAATAAAACGACAATTTTTTTTTGCAATTATGTATATATAAAGAAATAATATGAAACAAAAATTGTACATGATGCATTAAACTATGATACATGATTATTTTCGGTTTCTAATTGGGACTTAGACACTACCGCTGATCTTAAACATATTTTTACAATGCATATAAAATACAGGTAGCATAACTCTTAATAAATGCTTTAAATCTGTATATTCATAATAAAGATGCCACAACAGTTTAGCAATGCATTATTAAAAGGAACTCATGAACACAATATCTATGTATACTGCTTTGCCAAATATAAAAACAAAAGCAACATAAATACTTGCATGAACTTAAATTTTGTTCGCAATTTATCTTGTGATATGTATGTATGACCAATATCATGCTTATAAAAGCCTTGAGGTATAATCACCCAGTCCTTTATCATTAATCCTTTCAATAAACTTTGCTCTTTACATTCAATGCAAGTTAAGCCATATATGTACAGAACAGGAAGAAATCCACTTTTGTGAGACAACAGGTTTCATTTGCTCTCACATAACCTTCAGAGTATTGTTCGAAAATTATACTGTGCTTCGGCCCAATATAATATTTAAATATACAATGTAAAACGACGGTAATGAGACAAGATATGAAAGCGACGTTATTCGATTATTTTATATAAATAAACACGCTAAGCGCGATTCAAATTTATCATAAATCTCTTGAAATTATATGTAGCACTAAATAAACATATATAGTATCAATATCTCAATTCATTTGCCACCTGTCTTATTCGTACTTTCGCGATAAATAAGGAAATATTCCCATCGACATGTTTGATCAATTATATTTAAGTGACTGTTTGCAACAAACACACCAAACTGTGCCTTCTCCAACAAAGAATTGAGTGTATATACAGATAAAAAAAAGAATCTACAGTCTGACACTGACGATACTATCAGTAATATGTATTTTTGAGTAGCTTGATTGTTTACTGAGTGGGGGAGAAGGTGGTGGGCTCGAGGATGCGGCAATGCATCTCGCGAATGAGCGGCACTGTGTAGGCCACGCACTCGTCCCAACCGGGGTTGCGCCACGTGCTCTCGCGAGTCTCACGACGGGCTTGCAGATTCTTGTAGCCTGTACAACACAGATGTTAGATATATTTTATGTTACACAGGTTGTGCCAAATAGTCAAATCTTTCAGAGCACTCCACTACTTATTGTAGTAGTTTACGATTTATACCTATGTATATTTTAAATTATAATAACAATGTGTATAATTTAACTACCTAAGTTCAAATCGGTCTACAACTTGGGTTCGGAATGTCTAAAGTACGTGCTCGTTACCGGCAAAATGTATGGAACGAATGACGTATATATCTAGAAAGAAATGTAGTACCCTCTGCTTGCTTACCTCGTGAGAGTTTGGGTATCAAGTCTTTTTACTTATGATTCGTCGAATCACCATTCGACGGCAACTGTGTTATCAGTGGTTAGAAGTTTATTTTATTACACAAATCAATAAAGATGTGTCCGCATCGGGAGATACATTTAGTGTTATCAGCAATTATCTAAAACAGTTGTGTTTGCGCCGATAAAGTGTTATTGGTATTAAACGACAACCGAAAATCTCGCAATAGTGAAAATTTATTACTACACAATATTTTCTACTACATGGAATAAATTTTGCCATTAATTTGTAGTCCCTTTTCTGAATGTAAAAACGGATTTGTATAAAATGTTTACATTTAGATATCTTCTTTTTCATGACAACGTTAGTTTCTACATTATTCAAATGTGAAATGTTATGAGAATTAACTGTACAACTACCACTAGCATGATGAATATAATATATTATCAGTATCTACAGAGATTTTGGAGCGCTATAAGCATAGACTAGTTTGTATTTCTTTTAACTCTTAAGATGAGGAAAAAAAATAGCCAATATTCAAACTTTTACCATTTTTAATTCAATCAGGATTTGGTTCTCATTTTAATATGCAACCCAACCAAATAAAACAAAGATATATAAAAAAGGTCTCAACAACACACCCAGTATCCATTTATAATGTACCTACCTACTCTTAATATATGCTATAATATAAATGCCATAGCTCTAAGTTCATGTGCATAATTTAATGGATAATTAACAATCAATACAGATAGTGTCATCCACGAAGACGCGCCTCTACTAGGAATTGGTGGAATTCCTAGTAGAGGTGGTCGCGGGATGCGGAAGTATGGAAAAATAGTGGGGCGTGTCTTCGTCGATGGCACTAACTATATTCGACACCAATAATTAAATCAGACCAAGTAAGTTGTTAGTATACATTACTTACACCAAATGTGATGGACGTTGTATAGACGCCCAACTTGCGAGAAGTACCCGGCGAAAGCTTCATTCTGCGAGCGACGGTACGAGAGACCCCTGGCCCAGTTGTTGCCCCACTCTATCATGGTGCCAGGTTTGAGACTAGAATACATAATAATATAGGTAATTTTCTTATATTTAAATAAGGGCAAAATTAGATAAAGTTAACCATGGTGGTGGAGTGTTTCCATTAGTTACGTTAGTAGTGCAGTTATGATTGCAAGTTCCACCAGTTAGTACCAGTGAGCATTAGCTACTACGACTGCTATCCCGCGAGGCAGTCGGCGCGTATGTATGTACGTAGTTATCTACCGAGATTTTCTACAACACAAACTATAGTGTGATGGAAAACATAGAGAGGAGCCTGCATATGTTTTATAGAAAATTCAATGCCTTATGTATAGTCTGCTCGAGACGGCTACTAAAAAACCCCAGTGATTGTCGGGTGTCATTTCATTACTGCCTATATGCCGCGCAGTGCGAGACCTTTGCGGTACCAAGGTATGGGGATGAATTCCTCGTCGATGGAGAAAGGTGCGGTGGTAAGTGGAAGTGGGCATCATGTCGAACAATTCTGCAGAACACTCCCCGTTATACAAGCGGTAGAACAGACACATGCGGTGGTAAGTGGAAGTGGGCATCATGTCGAACAATTCTGCAGAACACTCTCTGTTATACAAGCGGTAGAACAGACACAGGGAGGCAAAGTCCTCAGACTTAGTGGTAGAGTGCGTAAGTACCTGTAAGATCGTATCTCATAAATGTTGTTGCCCTCGCGAGGTTCGCCATTAGGCCAAAAGCTGAAGGCCAGTAAGTATTGCAGGTGCCGGGAACGGAGCAGTGTGCCGCGCTCTTTTTCCAGTGCTTGGTATTCCTGGATATTACATATAAATTGGGTAACATAAATGTAAGTATAGAATCAATATTTGGAGATTTCATAAGATGAAAAACACATCCACTCGACTTCCAAGACAATTTCACTGTATATGAATATCCATGGAAGTTAAGAAGTTAAAAGTTAAAACACTTGTGATAAAGGTAATTCATATATGATCAAGGTAATTAAAGAAAGACAATCATTGCCTTGTCAGGTCTTATTAAAAGTCATTATTAAGGTTGACTTACAGAATTCTCCCTGAAAAGTTTTTTAGCCTTGTCAATCTTCTCGAAACCTCCTACATATCTCCAGAGGTGCAAGGCCTGGTCCATATCTCCCACTGATACGGTCCAAGATCCAACCAACTCACAGCCGAGCTCAGCTTTTTGAGCATGTACAAAGTCAACTGATGTTGTGCTGTCAAGTAAATGGGAAATGAAGTAAATGTTAATCACTTCCAGTGTTCCCTTATTTTATAACAAGAACTCCAGCAAATATTGGTGCAGTTAGTACGGGGAAGTAGATCAGTAGAGTTTGAAATAAGTGTGGGTGTGAAACGATTTTAGCATACAACTTAACATATTTTATAATGCAGTGAGCATGTAAAATTATGCCCCATAACATCAGTGTGTAACCGCCTTCAGGAGCAAATAGCTAGACTTTTCTGTATAGTTTTATCCATTTGTTTCTATCAATCTAAATTGATGTGTCAAACGAAACACCAACGAATGGGCTAACTGTGCCCTGTTGTGTCACAAGTGTAAAAATCTATTTCCTTAGTATATTTGATCATATTTTATTTGCAGAACAAAATTTATCCTACATATGTGTTAATCCAGCGAATAAACGACCTATGTGCCCAATTAAAAAAAAAAAAAACAGTTCCGTAAATGTGCCGTTCTGGCATGATTGAGTAACAAACATTGATACATACTCAACTCAAAAACTTTCACATGTATTATAGTCATTTAACTGCTGATAGGATATAAATAACAAATATGCTTTACCTTTGATGGATGTGAATGAATTGAACTTTTACTATTCAATGTATATGTACAATAAGAATAGAAATTCAATCACTTCTACAGCAGTAGTTTAAAAGAATAGAATTTCATTTGTTTAGTTGACACTAATATTGAAATTTTAATTGTTTTGTTTTATGCATCTCTTTTGACTGATTAAAGTGTCAAAGTATCAATGAGATAATGTCAGTTAGATCTGTGTGAACACAATCTGGTCTACAGATTTGTTATGCTAGTCTGATCTATTTAAAGGTTGTTGCATAATAGGTAATGTTTGCCTTGTGTAGACAGCTAACCGGCTAAGAAATTACATAATTTAATTTTTATGAGTACATACTAGTTTTTTAGGTATTGACCCATGGAATCCGGCCTTATGTTGTGTGTGTGAAGGGCATAAATAATCTCCTTATCGCTGAGCATTCGGCTGTGGGACTCCTTCGTGGGCTCAATCCGCCGCACGAGTAGCTTCGAAAACCATCCATCGTCAGCGTTTGGTCGGACACTCGTTGTTGAGATCAATCTATAAAAATTGCGGCTTCTACACTATATGTTCCAAATTTGAAACAGAACACTGTTAAATTTTGTTTTGGTACCTTAAATTCTTTGGAACTGTAGCGCTTAAACTTAACACTCTATTGAGGACACTCATATTGCTGCTTTACAACAAAATACGTTAAGAAACTGTTCTATAAAACAACAAAATAAACTGATAAAAAGTGTAATGCCTTGTTATCAATAATTTGACAAAATCGTCTGAAGGTTATCTTCATTCAAAATAGATTTCGTAGGTAGACGTAGTTAGTGACATCTGTCGACAGCAACCGAGAGTTCATATTTGTTTATTTTTTAATCTATCGCCAGAAAACCAAACTAATTGCATTAAGAGAGATGTTGATCTATAATGACGGGTACCTAGTTGGTGTATAAGACAGAATAGGGTTCCGGGGCTAGTAGTAGTTCATAAAGGATGTAGAACAACAATTATATTCTTTGTACATTTATGATTTAATGAATAAATTTGATTCCAAAACCAAAATTATGGAAAAGATTTTATCTTTTATTTTTAATAATATTAAGGTGGGTAGCCTGGGCAGTGCGGATACATATAAAAGTAGCGGCATTTTACTCTAGAGTTATATAACTCTTTCGCGTCATACACATTAATCTTTATACAGTCTCGCCGATTTTTCCCTGCCACAGAATACTTCATACATACATATACATACATATCATCACGCCAAGTCCCTAACGGGGTAGGCAGAGAGTATAGAGCGCCAGTTCTCTCTAGACTTACATACCTCTTTCGCTTCGTCCACATTCATCAGTCTCTTCATACATACTTCATACTTATACTTTATTCGTTTGTGACCAAAGATTACAATGTATACTGTAAAATTTGTAACTAACTTTAATAGGTACAATCGTCAAAGGATAGAAAAGGTAACAGGCTCTATAATCACAATTCACAAGTGTATGACAGTAAGCTGAAAGATGACTGACAGTCTTTTATCCTATTTCGTTATACGCAGTACTCACAATAATGTTAAAAAATATGTATAAGTAGATAGCTTGTAAGCGTAATATTAGTTTTACCTCTTTTCATAAATTTAATCCACTGGCAGGGAGGCAAGAAGATAATATGAATATTTTTATTATTTTATTAAAGTTGTAATAAAATTACGATATAATCATGTGTAGAATGGAATTTTTATTTATTGACTGATGATGGCTGGCTGTCTGTCTGTCCAACTAACGAATAAAAACTGCTGAATTAGACTGTCATTTTCTAGTTATCTAAGTATCTAAATTGTATTTTTTTATTTCAGTTTGATACGTTGAAGGTAAACTTTTTATACCGATCGTAACAGAAAACCCCCGTCATGGGTGAGTAATTGCGAATGAGTTGTAATTTGAGTGCAAACAGTGCAGTTGGGTGGGCGGTGTTTTCTGTACCTATTCAATGGATATGTCTGTTTGTGTAGCTTCAAGTGAAGTGACGAAGCTTCAGCAGCACTTGGCGCTACTGAAGGACGAGTATGGAAAGCTGCAGAGTCATTGCGCAGAGGTGGAGCGGAAGTATACGCTAGCAGCCGCCTCAGCCGGCGATCTCAGTGAAACTAGCTTCGTAGCGCGGCTTCTAATGACAGTGGCCACTATTTATGGCAGGGAGACGTATTCGGACATCACGATAAAGCTTCAGAACAAATCTTTGCCTGGTCATAAATTTGTTTTGAATGCTCGATCAGATGACTGGAATGAAGAGGCACTGAGAGAACTTGAAGAATTAGGTTTGTTCTTAACACAATTAATGTTTCGATCAATTTTAATAAGTTATGTTTGTAAGTCTAGGGAGATCTGACCTATATGTTATCTGCCTATCCCATGAGGGACTTGGGCTTGGACAAGTTCGAGATTATTGAGAGGTTGAGACAAAAAGCTACATTAAGAGTTTTTGCATTCAAAGACCCCGTTTCTGGTTGATGAACTAATACTGTTCACTTCAGATTGCAGGACAGGGTAGTATACAGTACCTCTTTTAATTATTTAGTTATTAAAAGACATAGAATATTTAAATAGCAAATTCAATAAATTAACTGGTTTTGATTCCAGATTGGACGATGCTCCCAGATGATGTAGGAGCTGCTCTACTAAAGTGGCTATACACGGATGTGGTGGACCTGTCAAGGGGAGATGCCTTTGCCTTACAACTAATGAAATCAGCAGCAGGATTTAAGCTTTATGGGCTAGTCAGCAAGTGTGAGCAGGCACTAATAGCTTCCGTTGGTGTTAGGTAAATGATTATGATTTACTACTTATTGGTATATGTATATGGTTGATTTTCCTCTTTATACTCCATCAGGGAGAAATTGTGATATGCAAGTTTGTTACTGGTTGATGTTATATAACCATATTGAGCTAAAGAGGTTTGGAAGTCTAGAGAACTGAGCCTACCCTGTAAGGGACTTGGCGTGATGCTATGCAAGTATTGGGATGAGCTACAATATCAGTGGTTAGAAATTGTACCTCTAAATTAATTTTACTAATTAAACTATTGGTTATGGCCTCTATTGAGACAATTCTGATCATCAGATACTCTGAGTTTTTTAATATATATGACCTATAGACACTAGCAGTACTAGAGACATCACTAAATTAATATTTGATGGAGATGCAGTAATAGCATTACATACTCATGGGCACTGCTTCTGCTATCACACCCATTCCTTATTGAGTTCTGAACCTTTACTTACTACAGGACATTATTACAATACCAAAAGCTATATATGGCCCCAACCTTCTGTGAGGTCAAGCGTCATAAAAAAGGTTTAATAATGGAACCATTTTTAAGAATTTATCTGAATGTAAGATCACTGCATGAAATGGTCAAAATAATTATCAATGTAGTTAGTTAAATAAAGTAAAGTTCAAATAAAGTTAATTTTATCACAGGAAATCATTTCATAAATAGCACTTTATCAGTTTTCTGACTGGTTTCAGAAATATCTTACTGTAAATAATATTGCAATAATGTAGTCTGTATGGAGGCTTTTATAGACACCTATTCTTTGACCCTTGGCTGAATGTAGATTTTAGGGATTGGTAGGTACTCGTGATCCTTTTTTTTTTTTATACAACATGAGTGGCAAACAAGCATACGGCCCACCCGATGGGAAACGGTTACCGTAGCCTATTTACGCTGACGATACCGAAGTATCACTTGCGCGTTGCTACCCTGTGTTTGGAGAGTTATAGTGTGTTGGCAGCATAATGGGTTTAATCCCTCTGCTACCAACACAATGTAACAATCCTCCCCCCTCCCCAAGGAGCTCATTACTGGAAACCTTATTCACCGCATAGGAATACAACACAAAAAATTGTGTTATTTGGCGGCTTTCCCCAGAGAGTACAGCCAGAAGTTTTTTAAGAGTTTGCAACTCGCTTTCAACACCAAGGATATGGTGTTGAAAACTGGTAGCAAACCAAATGTTTGAAACCAAATTTTTGCAACCAAATTGCCTACGCTCATACAAAAATATTTGCAGGACTTGTGTTAAATTCTATTCCGCTGCGGACGATATTGGTGCCTCCGCTCTCAAGGAGCACTGCTCAGGGTTGATATCTGCTCATTGGGATGACCTAACAGGTACTACTGGCAGTTGTTTATAACTCAACTAAGTCTACAACACTGGCTTACCCTGTATCGCTGTGCTATCTGTGTCAGTTTATTGGAATACTAGAGGTCCGTCCCGGCTTCGCACGGGTGGACATAAGATTTTTTCTATTAAAGAAAGTACAGCCTATGTCACTCAGGGTGAATGTAGCTTTTTCAAATCGGTCCAGTAGTTTCAGAGCCTATTCAATACAAACAATCAAATCTTTCCTCTTTGTAATATACATACATAACATACATACATATAATCACGCCTCTTTCCCGTAGGGGTAGGCAGAGACCACTTCTTTCCACTTGCTACGATTCTTACATACTTCTTTCGCTTCGTCCACTTTCATTATTCTCTTCATACCTGCTCTTCGGTTTAGGTATCTTGTAATATTGGTATGGAAAAATGGAGTGCCATAACCTCCTTAGTCTTCATAAGAGAACTTGCAGTGAAGATAACTTCTACCATGTCTGTTAAAGTTTCCATCAATTCTTTGCATGGCTTCGAGTATTTGTGTGTTCCTTTTGTAGGGTTACGTACTATGGTACGTACCATTGTGTACCATACAAAATAAAAATAAAATAAAATAAAAATAGTGCGTGTTGTTTACGTTATTCTTGGATATAATGTTTTTACACATATGTTTATTGTTGTCTAGTTTCCATGAACAGACCAATTGGGTCATATTGTGCGAGCATCTTTTTTAACGTATTGACATGAATATCTTAACTAGATATAAATATAAACATGGCCACGCACACACAAGTAGTAGGTAACATAAGGTGACCTGAGCTGGTAATCTTTATTTATTTTTGAATTGAGGACTTTTGCTTTGATGGAGAACCGCGTACTGTGATTAATATTAATAAACTACAGAACAATTAAGGCTCAAAGTATCCAATTGTTTCGTGTAGGTGACGATTTTGCGCACATGTCATCGGCGCTTCTGTATCGGATGTTGAAGAGTAAAACCGCGCAGCCATTGCACGGCGCCGTGAGGCTCATGCGCGAGGATGTCGTGTTCCTCTGCCTCGTCGAAAATCACGCCAATGTGAGTACACCTTTATAATTCATCGTCTAAGTTTCATCATTAGTCTACAAGGTCGCTAGTAGCACGCGAAGTATTAGGCCTTTAAATGGGTAATAGGCAATAGCAGTCAAATTTGAGCCTTGAATGAAAGCCTTAAGGATTCGATCTATTCGCTGTATTGTCGAAATCAATTACATCCTTGCATGTAACATTTGGTAATATTATCGCAGGTGGCTGGTAAATCCACATAGTTCCGCACACCGTGGACACTTTAAGATATGCAAAACCAATGCTTCCACATATCGATTTTCTCTCTTGTAAGATTATATTAAGATGTTTTGAAGCTAACTGCTAACACTTATCAGTTGCACTGATAAGTGTTAGCAGATGACGAAACAAAGAATCTACGTACGTACTTGTTTTTGAACTAAAGGCTAGTAATTAATTTATAATTAATTTTAAAGGAACCTTCACTGGTAGATAGTCAATGTTTTAAGGATTAACATGCTATCATTGTTTTCAAGTAATCTATTTTTCGTTTTATATTTATTAATTAAACGCGATTAAAACAGCTTTCATACATGTCATTTCGAAGGACATTTTGCCCTGTTGGGTTGGAACACAGCTAACGGACAGTCAAGAATACTAATCACGTATCCTTATTCCCTCCATAGACAAACATTTTCCAGCGACCGCAAAAATCTCGAATTAATAAATGGCGCATATGACATCCATTTCCTGGGTATAATATTCCGCATAAACAAATAATGGCGCGGTTAGGCGTTAGTGAGGAGTTTAAGTCATAACACGTTGTAAATAAAGTCCACGATTGCACGTGCGCACGGCGTCTGCGCGTTTTGGTTTTT
Organism: Drepana arcuata; assembly: GCA_016069955.1. Classification (NCBI taxonomy): domain Eukaryota; kingdom Metazoa; phylum Arthropoda; class Insecta; order Lepidoptera; family Drepanidae; genus Drepana; species Drepana arcuata. The sequence goes on along the minus strand of JACCPG010000435.1, from coordinate 24,944 downwards.
CATTTAACTTAAATATTACTTAACTTTATAAGCAGAACTTTATTATTAATCTATACATATAATAAATCTAATAAATAAAACCCCGTTAGGGACTTGGCGTGATGATATGATGATGATGATGATAATAAATCTGTAGAAAAATCGTTTTTGTACATCGAATATATTTCAAAAAAAAATTGCCAGGGTGTTTAAGGATAACCAACAGAACCCATTTCCAGCATTTTTGGAATTTTTGTCTGTTTGTCTGTTTGTCTGCAAGCATGTTCACGTATCACGTAAAATATACGAAACCAATGTAGATAACTTTTATGCGTAATAATTGTTCGCAGCTAGAGGTATTACTTAGTCTTTGTTTCATCGCAATCGGTTCACTCTATCAAGAGATATTAGATAATATGTATTAAAAAAATTCTCACGCACGCAATTCAGTTACTTGAAACACCAAAATAGAACGAAAGTTGACTTTCATATTCGATAGATGGCGTTGTGAGTTCCGAATTGTTTAGAAATAAGGTGTTGGTTGTCTGGAATTTTTATACATAGGTTTGGTCATTATTTTGCAGTAACGAAATTGAATCGAGTAGGTAGATATAATTTCTTCGTAGTTAGAAAAGTGTCATTCGTTCGAAAGTTTGTGATTTCGACCCGTTTTTATCGCAACACAACACGTACAAATGATTTGAATTGTTGTGTTTTTAAATTTGTATATAAATAGGTGTTCGGTAATTTCTATGGTGTTAGTTTTCACCCGACAGTTTTGAATTTATTTGATTTATTATAGGTTTGATATTTATGTAAGGATCGTAGCAAATGGAAAGAAGTGATCTCTGCCTACCCCTACGGGAAAGAGGCGTAATTATATATGTATGTATGTATATTGATATTTCACTTGAAAATAGATTCTATAAAAAAAAATACTTTCGCCGCGTAGCCGGAATGCGAAAAGGATGAGACTAAGTAGGTCTCCGGAATCAGAAGAAGCGCGGTATTGGATGACCAGCACGGTGCTTTACCAGGCACTCTGAATTCACGTGAATTTGAAATATTCACGGAAAGGGAATCGCGCTTAAGTTCGCAAGGAACTCTGACCGCGACTTTGCGCTCCCAGGAGAGCATCGAGGAACGCGAAGTGCGTCTATCAGCTGATCGAGAGCGTTGCGCCCTCTCAAGCGAGAATTGGTCTCTGTTGCCCATAGAAGATATAGTTATGAGTAGAAGAATAAACCCGCTCACTCAGTACGTCTTGCAAACATCGACAGTTGGTGGGGAACAAATTAAAAGAGAGTCAAGCAAATCAGAGCACGTGAATGAATTTTTACATCTAGGAAGCATGTTCACACGAGGTGGAAAGTATGAAAAAGATATTGAAAGAGGGATAACTGCCGGTAATAAGGTGAATGGGGCCATGTCGGCGTTGATGGGCAGTAAAAGTCTGAGTAAGAATGCTCGAGTTGCTGTCCACAAAGCGAAATTGGTGCCTTTTTTATTCTATGGCAGCGAATCCTGGGTATGTCAAGGAATATGAAAATAGCTTAAATGCAGTTGAGGTGCGACCTCTATTAAAAATGTGCGGAGTAACTATCCTAAATCGAATCTGTAATGAAAAGATTCGCAAATCAACTGGCGTGAATGAGGGCGTGATTGTAAAGATGAAGAAAGATATGTTATGTTGGTTTGGACATATAGAAGGGATGAGTAAAGAAAGATTGACGAAACAGATACACCTACAAAGCAAAAGTGTGTGCAAGAAGAGGTATAGGAAGATCACGTTTCAACTACCTATATGAAATTAATCTGACGCTCAAGGGCGGGAACGTCAAGAATACTCGAAACCGACGGGCATGTATGAAGAGACTGATGAATGTGGACGAAGCGAAAGAGGTCTAGAGAGAACTGGCACTCTATACCCTCTGCCTACTCCGTCAGGGACTCGACGTGATCGTATGTGTGTATGTAAAAGAGAATATGCGTCAGAAATAAATTACGATCCAAAAAGTTTGAAGAAACACTGCAAAACGTCTGATCAAATTTAACGCCAGTACAGCGTCAAATATTTGATAGAGTGTGATGTAGTGTACAAAATACACTGAGAGAAATACTGTTTTAGATGCACCCGATGGAACTCAGAAAACTTTTTGAGAAAAATTTAAATAACATTGGCTAACCAAAATTCGTTACATTGTCTGGAGGATAAATCTTCACATACAACGTTTAAAAAACCCATCGATTTGGAGCACCCAGAAAGCCCCGTTTGCGACGTGTCTCTATCGCAATAGTGATAAAGCCAGGGTTTTATGCGATTGCTTACTTATAATTTGGGACGAGATTACGATGGCAAACCGCAAAGCTGTGGAAGCCATACATATAGAAAAATTATCGGTAATGGGAGGTGCTAGGGTGCTTTTCTGTAGTGACTTCAGGCAGACACTCCTTATAACCCGAGGATCGAGAGCTGGTAGGTGCCTGTCTAAAGTCTAAGTATTTTATGGCGTAGTGTTTTATCGACTCATTTGAACTTTCATATGCGAGCCCATTTAAGAGGCACCCTAAACGCGCAGAATTTCACAAATTTCTGCAATGCCATCTGATGACGGTACATATCCCATACAAGCAGGTGGTAAAATAATTTCACAAATTTCTGCAATGCCATCTGATGACGGTACATATACCATTCAAGCAGGTGGTAAAATAATTTCACAAATTTCTGCAATGCCCTCTGATGACGGTACATATACCATACAAGCAGGTGGTAAAATAATTTCACAAATTTCTGCAATGCCATCTGATGACGGTACATATCCCATACAAGCAGGTGGTAAAATAATTTCACAAATTTCTGCAATGCCCTCTGATGACGGTACATATCCCATTCAAGCAGGTGGTAAAATAATTTCACAAATTTCTGCAATGCCATCTGATGACGGTACATATACCATTCAAGCAGGTGGTAAAATAATTTCACAAATTTCTGCAATGCCCTCTGATGACGGTACATATACCATTCAAGCAGGTGGTAAAATAATTTCACAAATTTCTGCAATGCCATCTGATGACGGTACATATCCCATACAAGCAGGTGGTAAAATAATTTCACAAATTTCTGCAATGCCATCTGATGACGGTACAGATCCCATATAAGCAGGTGGTAAAATAATTTCACAAATTTCTGCAATGCCATCTGATGACGGTACATATCCCATACAAGCAGGTGGTAAAATAATTTCACAAATTTCTGCAATGCCATCTGATGACGGTACATATCCCATACAAGCAGGTGGTAAAATAACTTCACAAATTTCTGCAATGCCATCTGATGACGGTACATATCCCATACAAGCAGGTGGTAAAATAATTTTAGTCGAGGGCCTCTATTGTTCTGTTGCCTCACAGCTGGAGCTCATTTCCTCTATATTTGGGGAGCCCACAGAGATCACAAACCCCTCAAAACAACCAAGCAGCAACGCTCAATTGAAATGTTTCTAGGGAAAGAAGGGAATATACATCTATTAACACGGTTATGAACGAAGATGTCGCCAAATATGCGGTAGAGTCGTATGATTTCCTAAATACACACAATTTACTTAAAAGTCGGAGGACCAATAACCGGCACTCGGCTAAAAGTAACAAATCTTCAACGAAACCAAAATCTTAACAGTATTCCCAATTATTTTCCTTTTTGATTCAAACGTGTGCAATTCCCAGTTGGCCTCCGTTACGCTATGACTATTAACAAAGTCTAAGGGCAAACATTATCCGTTGCGGGGTTAGACAAAGACAAAAGAAATATTTGCTAACATAGTACACGAGAAGCATTAACATAATCAAGTGCCTCATTAAATAAAGTATGTGCTTTATTCGCAAATTCTTTATTAGTTCGTAGCTTGCATTACCCCCTTCTTATTGAACGAAACGTGTATATAGCACTATTATCTAAGCGACGCATTTTAGTTTTCGACAACCACGCGAACGAAGTCGCGGGCACAGCTAGTATAAAATAAAAATAATAGTTTAAAAAAACTAAAAAAATCCACTTTTTATAGAAAATCCAACTAAAAAATTTAAAATGATTATTTTAACGATTAACGAAGTTTATCTTTCGAATCAGCATCAGCACCTTTGCTTAGCAGTGCAAAAATTAATATTAAAAATCGCTGATCCTGATTATTCTAGTAATGGGTCAAAATGTTTAAAATATTGAATTGTCATCGGTCCTTAATAAGTATGCCAAATTTCGAGTTAATCCGACGTTTTGAAGGGGGTTAAAATCATGTTCAAAGATTCCGTTACATACTAACATACATACGTCTCAAGCTAATAAAAGCGTATTAATATAAAGCGTTTTGACTGGTAGCCGTAAGTTTGTATGTGTAGAGAAGTATAAAATAAATAAATAAAGTTTGTGTTACTTTTATGTATACTCGCCCTTAAGGTGTTAAATAAGAGCTATGTACGTTCTTGTTTCATATTATACGCTTTGTCCACACTGAGATGTTCTGTAAGCACTTGCGAGGTGCAATTGCCCGCATCGCTTTTATTTTGCCAGCTCACTACTACTCGACCCTGCTGTCAATTAACACCGTATTATAACTACGTAGGTATGTAGGTTAACTAGGTTATTGGGCGCCATCGATTCCCTTATTACATGTAAAATGTTGGGTAAATACATTTAATACATTTATGTTGAAGTTATATAACGTGCAAGATTTTCCGCATTCATATGTATGTGTCAAATTTCCCTATAAATGTCTACAGTGTGGACTCTACATACACGGCCGTCTGGCTTAGTAATCCGAGCTCCTATATCGCCTATAGCTTAAGGACGTAGGCTGAATTCTCCCTGGGTGCCAATATTGGTGTGGTACAATGATTCTTTCTACTTAGTCTTGGATATCCTATGTATTTAAGTTAAATAGTTATCATAAATATCGGTCTATATTCGTATTTATATTGTAGTCAGTTTGTGTGAAATTGACTCAAAATATGATTATTATGGAATTATATGTCCCTATAGAGTAGAAATAAGTATGGTGTTAGATTCAATTAATTTCAATATAATATAATGAGTGGAATAGTACACATAATATTGTTGTTCCATATACTTTGACAACATCTAATTAAAAGTAAAACTATTACTGAGTAAGCCGAATAAACAATTTCACAGTATTCAAAATAGGAATGGTTTATTTAAGTAATTACAATTGGTAGATACTATTAAAGCGACTAAGTATGTATACATATACAAATTTACTTTCAAAAAGTTTTATTACAATTATAATTAACATACATACATATCATCACGCCCTTCCCTAACAAGGTAGGCAGTGAGGGTAGAGCGCCATTTCTCTATAACTAATATTAAAACTGGGACGCAGATCACAGCTATGCAAATACTTACTACATATAATTTATGACTAGTAACAATGCGTAACATTGAAGCACCAAGTTTAGAAGCTCTTTGGAATTGATACTTGCTTACATTATTTTGTCAATTTTCTTATTTATTACTGGCCGTACTTTTGCAAATACCCGTATAGTCTTACAAGTATTGTACAGGCAATACCGTGATATTTCATAAACAATGTAGAGCCAATTCAATCTACCGTTTAAATTTGGAATTCCGCGTAAACCTTTAACCCCATTACTTAGGTACCTAGGAGATCACAGCTTAATTATAACTCTCTAGTGTTGTCTCTGTGTTTTTGGAACTGTATATTAGATTATTTAGAGCTTTTATTCTCAATATAATTCAGCAATAGTAATAATAAAATAATAATATATCCTCACGCCTTCCCACAAGGGTCCACGAAGGGGTAAGCAGAGGTGTATAGGTAATACCCACACACCCACTTTCCGCCAGAGGTATATTAGGCGCCAACGTGACAGATGGCGAGTCCATCGCCGTTACTCATGCACGGCTATACATACGCCTTTGAATTTCTTCTCAGACGTATGCAGGTTACCTCTCGATGTTTTCCTTCACCGTAAAGCTCGTGATAGTCTTGATATTATAAGCGCCCCTAGGTAGTCCACCTGATTTGACGGTTTAATGCTTGTGTGCCAACTTAGTTGAATAGCTAAAATTATCACGTGACAAAATTTGTCGCGTTCCGTTTTTAAAGCAAACTTTTACCAAAAGGATCGCTGTGCGCAATATTTTTGTCTTAATTGTACCCATATACCTACATCATTGACGATGAATTAAAATTAAATAAAGACTACAATGGTAGTGAGTATTTAGTTTGACGCCTTAAGAGAGGTAGGGCATAACGGGTTTCTCGTTCAAATTTGGTGCTGCCCGACTGGGGCAGGACCTCCACCTTATAGAAGTCCGTAGCCAAATAACACAATTGTTACAGTGTGTTCGAAGCAGAGGGATTAAACCTTATGCTGCCAACACACTATAACACTCCGAACACAGAGTGGCAACACGCAAGTGATACTTCGGTATCGTGAGCGTAAATAGGCTACGGTAACCGTTTCCCATCAGGTGGGCCGTATGCTTGTTTGCCACTCTTGTTGTATAAAAAAAAAAAAAAAAAAACGCCGCTTGGAAACGATCTTTGTCGTACAGATTGCCCATCAAATCGATATTGGCTTACGTCTAACCTTTACGCATATGCTCTCTGAAGAATAATTATCGTACCATTCAGTACATGCGTTTAATTTCGACCAATATCAGGTCCAAATCTGATCTATTTACCTATCTGCCGACTAGTACGTAATAGTATCCTACATCCATTTTCTTTTTAGCGCAATGAAACCCATAGAGCTACGGCCAACATTGCGACCGAGTAAGTCAATTTCCCGCCGCTGTTGCAAAGCGTCCCTCGACAGTAACAGTGTACAGTTTTGGTCACCTTCTCCCTATCATTGGAGTCCTCGTCGCACTTTTCCTGGTACGCGTCATATATTCTGTTCACGTGATGCCATTGGCCGTTCGTTTTTTCTTGGTCTCCGCTCATGCGCTGCTTTGCGCACCCGCGCTGAACGCTCCTCGTTTTCACTGTAATGAAAGTGGTCCAATTAACGCTCCAATTTGGCAAACAAATACTGTGTATGAGAAACATGACCTTCTATTTTTAAACTAAAAGATAAGTAGACAAGTACACGACAGTAAGACAGTACAGTCCTAGACTTGCAGTTCTCTCGGTAAAATTATCGATTTAAAATAAACATGTGTGTTAATAAATGCATCAAACATGCACTGTTTGTCGAGACCGGACTACGTAGCATCGTTCAGTTATTAAAAGAGCTGATAATGAATGCGTCATTCAGCAACATATCGCAATATGATGTGTTATTTGCACATACATAGCGATATATTTATTTCACTGACACTTTCTTGCGGGTGCGTCAGCGATGTAATTATTACCAAGCGGCATTATTGTATTTAACCGGTCGACCCTATTATCCTTAACTGTCCGATGTCAAGTATCCGTTTATCACGCCAGTTAATATGTGCAATAGTCATGTATATCCACATAAGGTTACATGGAACCTGCTGTGGCTTATTGACCATAGTAGTACACATTTAGTGATTAACGTTGTTAATTCTATATCTACTAATATTATACTGAGGCAGAGTGTGTTAGTTTAAATGCGCTAATATCAGAACTACCAATCGGATTAAAAAAACTATTCTAATATTGATAGTAGAGTGGCAAACAGGCATATGGCGCTCCTGGTTGGTTGCCGTAGCCTATTTACGCTCACGATACCAAAGTATCACTCACGAGTTGCCATTCTGTGTTCGGTGCGTTATACTGTGTCGGCAGCATAACGGGACTAATCTCTCTGCTGCCAACACAATATGACAATCCCAAAATAATTCTCCAAAGAGCTTATTATTAGAAACCTTATTCATCGCGCAGGAACACAACACAATACATTGTGTTATTTGGCTACTCAGTTCTATAAGGAACTACTGGCCCAGTCGGGCAGCTTCAAATTCGAAAACCTGTTATGCCCTATCTCTTTGTGGATGAGCTGCATTGGATAGCCCGTTTATTCAGTTAGGTTATAAATATAAGGATAAGTCTAAATACATAAATATATATCGCCATGCTACTACCCAAGGGACCGGAATAGTAATGCATAATCAAATATAACGCAGTTGAAAGCGCGGGCCAAAGCTAGTGGTCTCATAAAAGCTAACACGCCTGCTGCGGTTAACACATTTTAATGCACGTTGCATCAGTATCATGTTAAGTGTGTGTCCATACAATGGCCGATTGATGGGCAACCGACATGGTGAAACGTGTCATTCACAGGTTGTTTGAGCCAGGGTCATTGTCACTGAGTTTGCGTGACCGCAGCTGTTGGGAATTATAGATCCCGCCTGTATAAATACTGCTCGGTTTCAAATAGGTTCCTGAGTGATTATGATGAGCTAAATAATAATAGTATGATTCCAAAACTAAGCAATGTTTGTACTATGGGCACTAGACAACTAGGTATATTTTTCTTAAATAAATAGGTCAACCAAGACTAAGGGCCTCGCCGTCGCCAGAACTGAAGATTAGAGGGAATAGACCAGACGGCTGTCGACTTCGTATCATGTATGTAGGTGAATATTTAACAATAGATAATGATGTAGCTAAATGCAATGAGAATACATCGTAGTGTGCATTCGAATTCACTTTCTAATTATACGAATAAATGCAGGGAGCACTCACGTCCGTTTCCAATATCTAGAAAGGTCTCCTTCTTGAAACACATTGTGGAGAACTCGCACTGTGCGAGGAACTTGTCTGTGTAGTCGAAGTGTTCGCACAGAGGCGAGTTGAGGTTGTCACGCTCGGGCTCGCACTTGTAGCACTCTATGCTCCAGGACACTGGAAAATTTATGGGAATACATTTAAATAGACTGCTGAATGTTGGTCAGTGTTAATCTTAGCTTAAGTAGAGGCGAATGTGGGTGCTGTTCCACTCACATAGCCGCCGGAGAATTTTGCCCAACGTGACATTAGCGAATCTCCCCAAAAGGGATAAAACCTAAATTTCTGGCATCGGGAGATTATTTGAAAAATATTTGCTGCCTTCACATATAGTTCTTTAAAAAACGGGCTGTCGGTGTTGCTTGCGTAGTTATACGTGTATTTATACTATTTTACTATATATTTATATATAAAAAGATGAAAAATCAAATCAAATCAAAAATTTATTTTTGTGTCTAGTAGGTACGTCTTTCAAAATTGTAAGGAGTTAAATATTCACTTTTACACATTACCTACACATCGCTAAGAATGACGTTTAGCGAAATATGTATAAAGCTCTACCTACTTATATTTTTTAACGAAGATTAAGCTTGCCTCGACAAAGATAAATTCATAGTAGACGTACTGAAAGATAACGCCACATAACTCTTTGTAAATAGTATACATATATTGGTGTGCTGGTACGATCAAAGATGACTAAAATGTACTGGACGTGACTATAACATGTGCTTTAACGTACGAACCGATATCGTAAAGGCTTATAAAACGAATGGGTTTGCAACATGTGTATTTTATTATCCTGCGCGAAGTCAATATGATTTTGTGGTTTTGATTAAAACACATGAAACCTACTTACAATTACTGTGTGTTGTTAGTAGATAAACGCTAAATATAATGAGTAACCATAGCAACCTAAATAATTGTTTTGTTTAAAGTTTTAACGCTTTATATACGCATTTTTTTAATACGCAGTATAACACTAATGATATAAATCAATATGTATTCCTTTAAAGATTATGGATTTTTGTTTTGTACAGTTTCTTATAAGAGAGGTAAAGCACAACGGGGTCCCCAGTTCAATATTGAACTAGCCCGACTGTGCTGGCAGTACCTCCACAGAAGTATTTCTTTCAGAAGATCGCAGCCTAATGCCACTGCAGGTAGTGTTGCTATTCTGCGATGAGTTAGGTTTTCAGATATCTACATTACTAGCGCATTAACTCTGCGAATCGTAGAGTTGACAAGCGCGAGTTATATCACTGTATTCGGTATTGCCGGCGCCTATAGATTTCTATCAGGCGTTATAATTGATATATTGAGTACATTTTTATAATTTCTATACTACTATATAAATTCCTATAGCTTTCTATCGTATAAGTATCTTTCCCAATGCATCATACGGATAACAATACTGCATATATGGCTGATTTGTTGTTGTATTGATAAGCGCTGGGATCGTGGTACAAACATTCATGTTATCATCATTCTTTATTGTTATAATGAACCTAAATATCAAGGCAAGAGGTGTATTTGTTAATTCCATATGCATATGTCATAGTTCATATGTATATTGTATCAGTATTCAAAGTAAAGTTAGTAGGACGGTGCGATAGTTCTTGGGCTCTTTACCTATACACCAGATTTTGTCATCTTTGTTTGAAAGTGCGTAAGAAACAGATGTAGAGACGCCATAAACACCTCTCTCTTTCGCACTCGTGAATTGGTATACAATAAGCACGTTATGGTAAGCCCGTCGGTCAAATGATTGAAACAGTTATTTTATTTAGGAAAATCCTATATTTATATTGATGTACTAATTTAAGGGAAAAAAATATTTGTGTTTTCATTCCTGCTTGGAAATAAGTACAATTAATTGTTATTATGTTTCAAAACCATGGTCTTTTCTAACAGTTCGCTGTCACGATGAAATTAAAGCTACCAACCCTTACGAATACAAGGCTTCCAAACCTTACTTATTAATTAGTTACAAAGTATCAAATCATTTTAAATGCCACGATTTCCTACTAAATACAAGTTCACAACTATTATTTTATATATTATACTGAACATATCGGACAATTTTGACTCCAAATATTATTCGACGTAGATACACAACCCAACCCTAATATATCTTAATACACAATAATTGTCAATGACTCTCACTACCCTAGAGTTGACAGACTGTTTGCCAAATTGATTTCTCACGAGAGTAGGCAAAATTGTAATAACGCCCACTTTGTATATACATACATTGATATGAGATCTAGCGGCAACTGTGACCTATACGCTGTTTGCATTTGTACCGGAACAGGACACCGTAGAGGCATTCAAACAAAGAACTATACATTTTTTATTGTGATTATTACAAATTGGTCACGTTATAGGGACTTAAAAAATAACCTAATATACCTCTGGCGGAAAGTGGGTGTGTGGGTATTACCTATACACCTCTGCCTACCCCTTCGGGGACCCTTGTGGGAAGGCGTGAGGATATATTATTATTACTTCTTACTAATATTATAAATGTGTAAGTTTGGATTTCTTACACGGCCAAACGGCTGAACCGATTAAGCTGAAATTTGAAATGGTGTGAGCTTATACCTAGGAATAAGCTATAGGCTACTTTGAATCCTGAAAAAAAATCAAAGTCCTAATATTAGAAAGTATGATTCTCTTTCAGGGCTGAACCGATTCTAGTAGGAAAATACATAAGCTACTTTTTCGAACACCACACGGGCGAAGCCGCGGGCATAAGCTGGTATATAACTATTTATATGTTCTATTTTGTTACTGTAACCACAAGTACGTACCCACTACAGAAATAATTGTCATAATCTCTGGGACTTTTTATTTCTCTTTGTTCAATCAGCAGACGTCGTTTTAACAATTAAAACTGAATTAGTCTGCTCTCAAGAATGTGCTCGTCTGTGCCATTATTAGACAACTAAGTTTACCGAAATACTTAAAGAATTTGCGTCAGTGTAAATCGAATCATTGTAAAAAGGTTTACAATATCTTTCACGATTTTGGTCAATCCTGTCGAGTTTTACTAGCACACAGTATGCGACAGGTGGATACAACAGTTGCTCCGCTTTTTGGGTTGTACAATATTAAACTATCCATACAATCCTTCCTTTTGAATCACTCTATCGTCATCATGAAAAACGTTCAGTAGTTCTTATGTTTTTCGCGAACAGATAGACACGGCGGAGGACTTTGTAGCTAGCGCACTACCTTCCGCACACCCCGCGAGGGACTCGTATACTGTGTACAAATAGTAATAGTGGCAACTTTACGACTTCTGTGAGGGGAAGCGCACCCTTAATTATCGGAATCGACTAATAACCATAAAGTAGGGAATGAAACTTTATTACGCCTGTTAATTCTTGCTCTAATCAATATAATAATAACAGTACGAAGCTGTTTGTCTGCCTTTATAAGGCTCTTATATGCTATGCTGCTATACGTATGCAATGAATTTTTAACGTAGGTTTTTGAATCAGAAAAATCAGACTCGAGATTGCGAAGGATGAATATATTTAACAACGGAGGTTACAATTTACATATTAATCGTATGTTTTTATTTTATTGCCCACAGTGTGTTTAAAAATTTCGCAATCTATTACCCTGCTTAGAAGATTAAGGCTATATATTTTTATTGAGATTTACAAACATATTGCCGTTTTGATGAGTTTGAAGATAAATAAATGGGTACCATTATGTAAAACTCGCCTTGTCCTTAAAAAGCATAAAGAAATATGTGTTTTTATGTGCCATCGTAACATCGATGGTGAGTCGAGTTCATCGCCATTACTTAAGCACGCCTGTACATACGTCATTGAATTTTTTTCCAAAAGTATGCAAGTTTCTTCTCGCTGTTTTCCTTCACCGTGAAGTTCGTGGTGTGACTAATCACTGTACTTAAGTTCAGAAAAACTCATTGGTACAGTCGGGATTCGAACTTGCGACCTTTGCGTCGCAGGCAACTGCTCGAACCACTCGGCCACCAAGGCTCTATATTCAAGTTATTCAAATACGTTATTAATATACTATTGGTGTGACATGCATGAATAATTGTTATTCAGCCTCGATTACGCCTACAAAAGACGTGACAGTATTAACTATCGAAGGTTGGACAAAAGTTTGATGGCTCTCGGTGATAACTAAACTTAGTTTTTTATAGCCTATTGTATCCATGTACTGTACATTACTGCGTATATAGGTCTCATCTCCGTATTTGTATATAAGACGCGTATTTAGTTAATGATACTAACGTTTATTATTGCGTGTGTATACTATTTGGTGTGGTGTACAAAGGTGACAAGGATGACGGTCACCTGGGTAGCCTTAGACGCCTAAGATACCGCCTAAGAAATGTAGGTTTTAAGAACGAACCTTCTTAAAGCGTTCTAGTAAGATTTATGCTTAAATAATATCTGTTTATGGTTTCGTCTAAAAAAATACGGGTTCAATTCAAAATGCGAATGACACGACCTCGAAAATAACCTATCACCTCCAAATTATTGGAAGCTGGGAGATGATTGGTTTTCAATACTTTTAGTATCTAAAGGGTAGCAGGTTCATGATCTCTATGAATTTCCGAGTTGAAATGTAATAGGGTTTGTTACTGCGCGAGTGTGGTCCCAGTCCTGAACCGTCCATATGTGGTGGTAGCAGCTTATCATTTGGTGCTATTCATTCAATGGAGAAGCTCAAAACAACTAAATAGATGCTGAAAGTGATAAATATCTGTAACCGTAGTCCAGGCGCTGGGATAAAAAATTAAGACGCGGACTGCCTATTGATCAATCCAACGACATTCCTTTTGCAGCATTCGAGGAATCCTTGACTTGGTAGTTAGAACGAACATTTTGAATCTTCCGCTTTTAAATTACTCCCTTCGATATTCAAAGTGAATGTGTTATTCGAAAACAATTATAGGAAACGATAACATTTAGGTCATGATGCGATAAAATTACAAAACGAGTAAATTTATGTAAATGGAATTTGTTAATTGTGGTAAAACAAACGCTTGGATGTGAAAACTTGATTAAATCTATGTTATACGAGTCCAGATATAATAAATATTCGAATTACGCACGGACCAAAAAGTATGATTTGCGTTAAAATATATTTGTGCGAAATATTATGTTTTTTTTACGATACATAAATACTGTAGAATCCTTGACCGCATACTGTCTCGTACGTACAAGTGAGTATGCAACTATACAGATAAAGATAACATACATTAAATTACAAAATAGATACATTAGATTACATTAAAAAATAGATTATTTACATATTTTAAAAGAAACAAAGAATTTAAATAAGAAAAGAACATCAAAACGTTTATAAAGAATCAAGACGTAAATACTTTCGATAATGTAACTTACTTTTCCAAAACATCGAAAACACGACGATAAATGAAACATAATCCATTTTAATGAATAAAACCCCACTTTAAATAAACGCCACTATGTACACACAAAATTAACAAAATAATTTAAATGTTAATATATATTAAAGTATTTACAAAGTAACAAGTGCGGCACATGTGGCCTACCGGTGCCTTACACTCGACTGAAATTGGCGCCTCCACTACACTCGCAGCCATGATTCACAGGAAGGAAGCTCAGTGGCAAAACGGGACATGTCCAAATATCGATGTAATAAGGCTCTTAAACACGAGCTAATAGCGCTGAATCATGCGATCAATGCTGGCGCCGGCGCAGTACTGACCAACTATTGGCGGGTTCACTGTTGATTCATATTTTTGTTTTTTTGTGCTGCCCTTGTCTCGGATGTTACTTTTAATAAACTTCAATAAAGATGGTGTTGATATGGTTTTACAATCTTTGTGATAACAAATAATTCATGATATATGATAAATTCTGGAGGGCGTATGATAAAAGGGAAAGTCAATGTATATATCTTATTTCTTACTAATATTATAAATGTGAAATATGATTCGATGCTTGCGGTTCTTTCACGGCCAAACAGCTGAACCGATTTGGCTGAAAGTTGAAATGGTGATAGCTTATACCTAGGAATAGGACATAGGCTTTTATTTGTTGTTTTTTAATTGTTTTATAGTTTTTTTTATCCTGAAAAATTTTTCTTCTTTCAAAAAGAGAAAAAGTTCTTATATTGTGATGATCTTTCACGGCATAGTGGCTGAACTGATTCTAGCAGGAAAAATTTCAAAGCCACTTTTTCGAACGCCACGCGGGCGCAGCCGCGAGCATAAGCTAGTTCTTTTATAATTTCCCAGCATGCGTTGTAATAACAATTTGTCGGAGATATCTTTAGTTACAAACTTGATAAGAAAAAGATATCGTGTCTGTCATAGTCCCTCAGGCATTCATATACGCCTTTGAAATTTTTCTCAGACGTAGGTATGGGGTTTCCCTTACGATGTTGGTTTGACGAGTGTAATGAGTTCTGGAAAACTCAGTGGCATAAATTGGTACGGTAATTATTAGACGTTTAAAATGTCACTAGTTACTAACGCGAGTGTTCGATAATGAAAGCGGTTCTTTGGCAATGAGTATTGTCACCGAAATTTTATTTTAAGACGGCTAGAAATAAAAATGTTTATGCATCAGTTCCTCTATAAACAGTATATTATGTTTTTTGTACGTTTAGATATATAGAAACGTGTATCGTTTTTGATATATTTACTAATTGCCTCCACCAGTTTCGTTTTGGTAAAATATAAATTTAACACGTTCCTCGCGCCCCTTCCTTTCCAACGGTGAATCTGAAACCATTCACGGATCCACTAAAACACACTCACAAATAATCATCATAATTGGTCGTTCTACTCTCAAGTTTATGCAAGACTAGCGAACGACAATTACATTTTATACATACGAGTAGATGAATAAAGATCTAATAAACAATAAATACTTAGGGACAATTCCACTCAATTTGACCTAGTCCCAAACTAAGCAAAGCTAGTAATATGGAAACTAGACAACGATATTTATATAGATAGTTGTATACATAGAAAATCCCCGACTAAGGTACAAAATTACAAATACTCGTGTTCATCACACAAATATCTGCCCTCAGTGGGCATCGAACCCGCGACCTCGAGCTTCGCAGTCAGGACCTCTAACCACTAGACCAGACGGCCGTCTTCTCTAGTGGTTAGAGATATATTTGGTAATTATTTATTATTTTAACTTAATTATTCTACAAAGGCTATTGGAAAGGTCTGTATTGTAGTACGAATTTTATAAGTAGGTACTATACTGTGCGGAAATCCTGAGACATTATATAAATAGAAGCTAGTCGGAAACATTTGAATATTCTCGTTATAATGTCTGTGCAAGTTGCATAAGATCGTCGTGTTAGCGACCGGCGGCGGACATGTGCAAAATATTGAATGAAACACACATTCCCTACAGGCGATATCTATACTTACATACATACATACATATAATCACGCCTCTTTCCCGTAGGGGTAGGCAGAGACCACTTCTTTCCACTTGCTACGATCCTTACATACTTCTTTCGCTTCGTCCACTTTCATTATTCTCTTCATACATGCTCTTCGGTTTAGGATACTCTTGACCTGACCTTTTTTCAAGACGTCCCTAATTTGGTCTAGAAACGTCCGCCTAGGTCTACCCCTTCCAACACTTTCATTCACACTCGCCTTATACACTTTTTTCGTCAATCGTTCTTCTATAATACAATCTATACTTACACTTGTTTATATTACTCTCCACCGAAATCGACCGTTGAACCTGTTTATTGTTTGAGATACTAATATTTTGATCACGTAGATGATGAAGCTGAGCTCGTTCGCTACATCCATTTTTAAATATACTTAAAGCTTGCTGTGGATTTGGGATTTCTCGCAGCTCGTGTGGTTAAAACGTTGATTAAAATGGGTCATACGCAGAATACTTGAATTCGGCACTGATCTTGAATCTTGATCGATCTCCACTTGAGTTCAGACCGTTGGTCACACTTTGGACTGTTATTGAGAATCATATTTACAATATTCAAAGAGTCATACGCCACTAATTGGTGAAGTAACCCTTCAATAGGGTAAGCACACCTATAATTGAAGCCAACAATAAGTTCATCATTTCACATTGGGGGAATTAAAACAAAGTAATTATAATAGGCTAACTCATCACCAGTTTAGGAACAGTCTTTTATTGCCACTTTGGACTTAAGTCAGGCAGAAGACTGCGGTAAGAATTGTTTACTCGTACTTATGGTCTAGGACGTGTTTGGTTGCGTTTAAGAGAAGAGGTTTAGCAAAGGTCTAGGCTGTAGAAAAGATGTTGATGGTCAAAATGATTAAATCTTCACGCCCAAGGGTCTGCGAAGAAGTTCGTCCGTTTCTCAAGCACGACTTATACATCGTTGAATTTCTTTTTAAATGTATCGCGACAGAGGCGCACATGTTCTTCTCGATGCTTTCCTTCATTTTAGAGCTCATGGTGTAATTAATCACTGTAAATAAGTTCCGAAAAAACTCATTGGTACAGTCGGGATTCGAACTTGCAATCTTGAATCATGAAATAGTGAAGATGAGATATAGCTCAACAGTTAACAGTATCACTTTGATTATTCGCCTAGCGGTATCTCACGAGCAGTAACATTAATTTAATGACATACCACTATGTGTGGAGTAGGTACCTACTGCCCGTTGTGAAACACGCATGTCGATATCGTTACGAACTTCGCCAGCCACATCCTTTACTAAAGCGATAAAAATGTATAAAAAATATATTCATACCTACATCTCGTTCTGACTGGCGACAGATGTTATAATGTGTAGATTTAGTATCGAATCCAAGTTGGAACTAGCATCTTGAAAAATCCATACCTCGAATTTACTTATAAGAATAATTAGCTATGACTCGCGTTCAATTCAATCAATCAATTTCAGATTCAATCGCGTAAAATTTGATTATAATTTTTAGATTTTATGGAAAAAAGCATTTCCTATACCCACAAACTTTCGTATTTATAATATTATTAGTAACTAAATTGTGGTTTTAACCAGTGTTCATGAATCCATGTATTATTTCGTGATAAGATTCTTAAATACAATTATCTATATGGCTCCCGTTTAGTCTATTGCGTTAATAGCAATATAATTGCAAATATTTCTCGTGTTTCATTCGTCCTACAATGCTTCGATTTCATGTTCAAAAGTATTGTTTACGAGGTCGTAAATTATGTAAGATTTTAATTAAAAATGTAATAAATGTTAATTGTCATTCGCTAAAACACTGCCTAAAATGTGTTATCGGAAACTGTTTACAAAGGTATACGTGTTATAAAACGAAGTCCTCCCGCCGCGTCGGTCTCTTTTTTAGCGCGATATGCTCGAAAACTTTCAAACAACTAACTTTCAAAATTGTGTGACTGAAAATTATGATATTATAAAGGGGCACTGTTTGTTTGTACGAACGTGTAAATATCTAGAACTACTAATCCGATTCGAAAAAATATTTGGTACTTTGTATTAGATTTTTTTTCGAAGTTGTTCCTGTTGATGAAGAATGCTATATGCAATATATCATCATACATAATCATACTACTTACTACCCAGAGTGCAGCAGTAGCAGCAGAATGTATAATCCAACCCAACGCAAGTGCGTAGAGCGAGTTTGACATACCTAAATCCTAACCGCACTCTTGAACTACTATGGAGGAACGTACGGATCCAGATTCCAAAACGCAAATAATTTCAGTCAACCTGATAAACCCACGGACAGCAAACAAGGTTAGAGAGAAACGATGGACACGGTGTATTTCCCTTGTTGCAAAAATATGTAATTATACCAACGTGTTAACCACACTTATCAGCTGAATTACAGTAATTTATACCTACAAGGAAAAGTTTGTTATGGTACGACTCCTTTGTATTGCGGGTAGGCAGAGTAGAGACATCTAATAACTAGTTAGGATCTTCACTGAAGATGCATATTCAAAAAGAAAAATCGAATATGGTCATCGCCGAATAAACGATTTGGTTTAACAGGCGCCGTTGCGTTTTTCGGCTCATAGTGATAAAATTTGACTTTTTTATTATTTATTGCAAAAAAAATACTTTCAGCTTTATTCTATTTGTATAGGCGAGATGGTAAAGTGTGAAACGTCGTTGGCGACGCGACGTCGCGTCGTTTGGTCTTTGTGATGGCTCCATGCCCCATTGCCAGTACGAATAAAACTGGCGCCTTTTGTTCAGTTACCAAAATAAAAGTAGCCTAAGTTTTTCCTTTTAACATCAGCTATCTGCCAGTGAAAGTCCCGTTAAAATCGGTCCAGCCGTTTCAGAGATTAGCCGGAACAAACAGACAGACAGAAATATTTTGGTGTATTAATTGGCACTTAAAAATGTGTCCTAAACCATATTACTTATATCGTTATTTTGAGTTGCTTTGGATTTGGACCAAGTCTCCCAATTTAGCTTTCGAAGAATACGTAAGCAATGTAGCATTCATTGTTATTGATTTTCATTGTAATGAGGGCGGGTGTGGTGTCGCGTGCCGGTACAATTTGTATTCAATGATGTCTACTGAAATTACTATTAGGGATGTACCTATATTATCTTTTCCATCGTAAAATGTGAATGTAGGTTTTATAACACAAATATATGTACTGTGATTGCTTAACACCAGTATTCATGATCTTATATTTCGTCCTGATTTGAAGCGCTTGATCAAATCCTTCATCGCTATTAATTACGTTACATGCTATGACCTGCTAATGTCTTGTTCATATACGAGTTGAATTAATGGATTTGTGACTTACATACATACTAGTATCATTACGCCGAACGCTTCACGGAGTAGACGGAGAGAATAGAGCGCTAGAACTTTCTAGACTTGCAGACTTTAATCTACAATTTAAACTTTGATGAAGAAAAGTGCACTGGTATTGCAAAGTTGAACAGTTGGAGTCAGGATTGTCGAGTATTGTTAATGAAAAACGAAAATCGACTGAAGTTCGCCATTGTTGGTGCATCTCTAATTATTAATTGCACTGTATAATTACGAGGAAAATTATAGCCCTTTTGTGTCAGACTAGTGGTAATTACACTTTTAGGGACAAAGGGACATTGGCCTTAAGTATACCTAACCTTCGTCGATGAGCTTAAACAGTCATAACGTTTGCTTCTTTTATTTTAACTTGTACCTTATGACAATCGACCCGTGTGTACCCGCATGATTCGATTGTCATTAAGTACAATTTCGTACCAAATTTGCCAAAAGTAATAGCGTAGGTGACTTTGCACGTTTCTTAACGGCACACGTACAAGGTAGTAGGACGGGGCTTCATCAATCATCTTGATTTTACCTATAATACATTTATATATCTAATTATTTTTGTATTGTTTTTAAACGTAATCGTCCAAACACACATCTTTGCCTATCAATGGACATCAAAAACACGGGTTCTGTTGTAGTCTCTTCATATATACGCGTAAAATTAGGGTTTGATCTAGGTAATTATGGCAGATTCATACATAATACATACAGATCATCACGTCGAAACCCTATCGGGGTATGCAGAATCCTTCACCAAAAACATATTTTAGTTTGTGTAGTAGAATATGATATGTACCTATGTGAGTATTCAAATACATTTTATATTAATGGATGGGTTTGATTCTATATGAAATAAAACCATTACCGTCTAGTAAGATAATTATTGTTTCAGTCACAGCTCCATTAACATATTACAATGATTTTCACTTCAATGAGTTGAGGCACACATCAAGGTATGATGTATGCCTCAACTCACTTCATATATTTGTGTATTTAAAAGAAAACAGGCAGCGAAACGAAGACAAAATAGTTTATTTCTGGTACTTAACTCTAAAAATAGACTAGCACCTTACCTATAATGCGAATTACTTTGCAAATATAACAAGATCAATATCACCACATGACCATTATCCCGAACATGGTTGGCCCGATACAAATCACGATACAAAATAATGTGTCAAGAGGTTCGCTGAAGATTTCGTTTAGATATAGTTAGTGGCATACAGTCGCCGTCCCTTAAACACAACATTTTAATTACTTCACAGCCTGAGGTTTGACTGTTTCCTCCTATGATATCTTCCTTCTACTTATTGTGACTATACTCATGTTCAGGAACACACATCATTTCTACCATGGAAATTATTTAGATGGCATACAAGCGCAAGTATGCTACGTACTTAATATTTACAGAAGAAAATAACTGTTATATAACAGTTTGTGGTGTGACTTATAAACACGAGAGCATTTAAAACGTAAATAAAGCATAACAATTATAAATAATAATTATTATAAATATATTGGGACAATTCCACACAAATTGACCTAGCCCCAAATGAAGCAAAGCTTGTGTTATGGTAACTATACAACGATATGGTTACTTATATAGATAGATATATACATAAATATATATTTATCACACAAATATCTGCCCTGAAAATACGAATAACGTAAAAAATTATATACATACATTGAACTGTAATTTTATGGGACATAATTTATGGAATGGTACATTCATTGTCTGTTGTCCGTGAAGATATTCTGCAGGTCACCTTGCGTTTTATTCCCCTGGTGTTTCTAAGTTTTCAATTTACTTCAAGAATTTCAATATCGGATACATGCAGAACTTCATTATATATCGTTAGCTATTCCGCGAATTCCCCGCGTTAAATTCATGTATATTTGAACTGCTCTGCTCTGCTTGGGTAGTTCCAGTATTAAACGATTCATGTATGTACCCCTTCCCTTGTATCACTTGTCTATTGTTAAAAAAACCTATTGAAATCCGTTGCGTAGTTAACACGTATAGACGAGAATTCATCATAATAAATCCACCACACATTGAAAACAATTGAACACGATTTCGTTCGTTTTCGTTATTCTTAATTGCAAATTTGCGAAAAGAGACCAGGAATTGATAGGTTGCATATATTATACGTACAGTACAATTATAATTTAATAAACTATTAATTTGAATATCACATGGTTGCTAGCATCAGCGCCTGCAGGCTTCGACGCAGCTAACATTAGTTAAGTTACATATTGCTATGCGCACTACCTCAGAGTGTTTATGTATTTCATTAGATTAAACACCACGATCACTCCCATTACGTCGGTGTAACCCTCGTGACTCGTGCTAGGAGTGGAGTTGCACAGGTTGTTTCGGCAGTAGCAATGTCTGGAATTGAAACAATCTCTTTATAATCTAGCACAAGGTTATCCAATGGGAATTCTACAACAAATCTGCTTTAAATCTCTTAAAATTGGAAGTGATATTAACCTAGTTTCTTCTTATAAACACGGTTAAGAACTTGAATATTAGTATATTGATTATTAATATCCATCAGTAATGTATTAATTACTTATCGAATGGAATCCTTATTCGAATAGGTCACGATTTCATGTCATGGCCAAGTGCCACATTACGTAAAAATTCTCACCTTATACCTTAAATAGAATATTGATACCTACTACTAGTTACAATTTGAAATCGATTGTGAGCTTAAGTTTTAAGTTTCATATATTTTTAGTTAATTATTCGACACTTATTTTTCCAATGTTACGAACTGTACCTAAGCTAGCGAGCTGGGAATAAATGTATAGTAAATACCTCGTCGATGTGGTCCTCTGCCCTTTGCCATCGATATCCTGACAGCCTTCTTCGTAAGGTTCTTCAATTTCCACCTTTGGGAACCATCTGCCATTTTTATAATCTTGATACTGGTTTTTCTGTGGCGCACAGTCACGCAGAACACTTTTGATCCTCACTGGAACAATAAAATTAGCTCATTAATGTTTTTTATTTAGTTTGTAATCAATTTGGATATTTATTTAACACTGTCACTTCTTTTATACACATTCTTTCCACTCAGGTTGCTAAATGAAAATCTTCCAAGAAGAACTTTTATTGCTGGAGATTGCCTACGAAAAAAAAAATTGTTTGTAGTTGTCGGTGCTCCCACTAATTACAGGAGACTATGCTTTCTAAGTTTAAAAAAATCTGTTTAAAGTAAATAATAGACTAACCTCCATTCTGTATATCCAGATTAATTTCCTGCTTCATGCACATCGTTGAGAACGGACAGTCGATGATGAACTTCTCTGAGTGGTCGAAGTGTATGCAGAGCCGCTTTGTGGTGTTGTAGTACTGACCTGACGGCGGGTTGATCAGGCACTGGTAGCATTGTAGTGACGTTACTCCTGGAAATTGCACCGTCCTTTGATATTAGCGATAAATAATATGACGAAGGGAAAAAAATGCAATTTGCACCTATATGCTAGCAAAACCGAGTTAGAGAGCTAACGCTTGTAAAAGATACCGACGTCCATGTATGGAGGTAGTGATGAATGTGATAAAGTTAAAAAGCTTTAGTAGTCCTGAGACTCTTTGCCTATACAACGACGAATTAGATGTGTCTTAAATTATACCGACAAATCTAGTTCGAAAGTCTTATCATACAAGACCGTCGATATGATATCTTATTGCCTATGTACAGACAAATTGAAATAAAAAGAAGACAAAGAATCTAACATTGACATTATGCATTCAGCAAATATGTTCGCTGTGTGTGGGTTGGGATGACTCATGCTCGTCTTACCGCATCTTTCGTTCGACCCCACGTCGACTGGATTCTTGTTCCCTTTAGTTCCTTTATTGTGCAATGCGCACAACGGTAAT
Source organism: Drepana arcuata (assembly GCA_016069955.1). Lineage (NCBI taxonomy): Eukaryota > Metazoa > Arthropoda > Insecta > Lepidoptera > Drepanidae > Drepana > Drepana arcuata. The sequence goes on along the minus strand of JACCPG010000435.1, from coordinate 1,527 downwards.
TACGAGATCAATCGCTTATACTGAACCGCACTATGGTAGTTCCAATGCGTTATACTTGCGTTCAGCAGTGCTATTTGCCATCAGTTCTACCTAGCATCCTTCTGCAGTCAAACTGAGCTTCGGTTTTGATGGACGTGTATAGGAAATGTGAGGATGTTTGTTACTCAATCTCGCCCGAATTTCGGAACGGCTTTGGATAATATTTGGCATAGAGACAGATTATTAACTGGATAAACGTATATAATATAATGCAAAATTCACGTATTTTTTCGACCGTTAATTTATTCCGTTGATATATTAATATCCAACATGGAACACGTCGGTGTTATGAATTGGGCGTTTTTATCAGTTGGAATATGCTTATGCTAGTCACGATTAAATGCTGTTCACGAGAGTTCAACGACTCTGAGCAAGATATAAATATACATATGTTCAAAATACAAGACAATCAATTTGGGAATAACTGTTATTATGTTGCATATAATGTTGCCTTCTTTTCTCATACGCCTGTTTCAGATTTTGTTTGTTATGGTAACACGACGTGATTCATATATTATCAACTCCCACACACGCTATACATGACGCAGTGCGGGTGAATGATCTTTTTTCAATGATCAAGTTTTGATAAATGAGGAGTCAATAATTTGGTTGCTTATTATGATTACTGTTGAAACAAGTAAATTAACTCGGTTACGTATGATACTTAGTGTAAATTCTTAAATATTATATGCCTTTTTTGAGGTATGAGGGGCACATCGAAAATTACCACACAATTATTGTACCACATACTAAGACTTCTTACTCCGTTAGGGACTCGGTGTGGTGATATGTATGTTTTATAAGACGTCGTATAGTATTCATTTCACCGGCAGAAAATACACTTTTACATTGTGTAAAGATGCTATGGGTATTCCTAGGTATTGTTAGTATTGACTTTTCACAATGCACACCATGTAGGTCTGATGCATTTTAATTTAGATTTCATTTGATGATTAAAAGTAATGACACTATTATTAAATAAATAATGTAACATACCATGTCATCCTGTACGATAGTGTAACAAGTTGGCCGTGGTAGTGAATGACACCTAAAGACTATGAAAGTATTACATCTGTTAATATTTATAATAGGGTTGACTAAATGCTCTACTATAGAAGAGGACTATTTTTCAAATAACAAAGATGGTGAAATACCCGATACCAGTAATATAAGTGATAAATTACAAGATGTGCGAAGATTGGGTGATGATACACAGCAATTGAAGGATCCTGCTAAAACCTCTGGCCACGATAATGTCCACAAAAACGACGAATATTTGGATGAATACAGCGACTATAGGTATAACTATTTGAATTCACCAAAAGAAAGTAGAACTACCACAGCAATAACCACATCAATGGAATATACTGAATCGGCTACTTATAGCAGTATAGAAAGACTTTATCCTACGAATGTGTCTTCTTTGACTAGTTTACATTTCTATTCAATTACCAACAAATCATTATCTGTCAACTTGTTTAAAGAATA
>JACCPG010000434.1:61352-72005 GCA_016069955.1 Drepana arcuata | reverse complement strand
TTATGGTACCGTCAGCAAAGAAAACTCTACATAAGTTCTCGGGCGCTTTTATATTCACCCCAGCTTGTGTGGTACCATCAGCAAAGACACATGTAAGGAGCGGCCAGCAGTCCCGCGCACGCCCAGCCCTAGCGGCGTGCTGCGCGAGGCCAAGCTGCGCCTGCGCAAGTTGGAGATAGAGGCCGAGGCCGCCGAGCGCTCCTACCGCCACTTCCGGCGCAGACAGTCGCAGATGCGCCACGACAGGACTGCCGCCTCGGGAGGGACCGACCTCCGGGACCAAGGTCACCTCTCTATCATCCTCACTTTATGAACACTCTTGTTACTACAATCCTTTTTGTGTTAGTTTCGAGTAAAGCCGTAGGACGTAACGTAAGGACGTTTTAATGCCATCTTTATTCAAGAGATGAAAGGGAAAGCCTTAAAAACGTCATATATATGTGTTACTACAAAAATTAGGTTACCTACAATGATTAATCTAGCATGAGTTTAAATTATCGTGAGGAAACGTGAATATATGTTTTTCCAGTTTCTTAATATATCATGTTTGACAGGCGACGGCGGACTACGTCTGCCACGTTGGCACTTTGTGTTTCTGGAAAAAAGAGGGTGATGACTTCTCCTTTGTGAGCAGTTCAGGACGCGATAGTAATAATAATTTATTTTATCTTTTCAGATGATAACCGAGACCCTTCAATACAACAGTTAGGTGAAACATACCATGATAAAGTAACTGATTCACTGGGAATCGACGCGGATAGGTATCTACGGGAATATCAGGCCAAGTACGATATAAGTGATACGCACTTCTCAAATAAGACCACGGCGGCACAGAGCGTGAAACCCATCCCCGCTGGCTTTAGTATGGCAGAGGACGACAAGGCACATACCGACTACTTGGAAACACCGATGGACGAGTTCAGGAAGTTCTACCGATCCGATCACAATAGGTTTGACCGAACCAACGCTAAGCGTCAAGGGAGAAGTAGCTCTTCCGTCAGCAGCGACAACTCCCAAGCGGTTCGCACCAAGGAGAAACTACCAAAAACGAAGGACAGAGGGGCGGAAGAGCTGGAAATACTCAAACAGAATATCGGCAAAATATACAATTTGCCCAACGAAGCTGCTCTTGAGGAGTCCGAGCCAATGCCCGATGTAGAGAAAACCTTGAGTCGAGCAGAAAACGATGAACCTTCAAATGCTAACGGTATAGATAATAATTTACTGACAGTCGAAGTGGAGAGCGAGGTGAATAGTTTGAAAATCAGCGACTCGCGGACGCAGGACTTGTTGCTGGTCATCAGGAGTTCAGGAGAAACTAGGGATCTGGCGGCGTCCGAGCCCGAGGAACAGACACCCCACATGACGATCATCATCAGCCCCAAGCAGACTAATGCCAGGAATGAGGCGGCCAAGTCTCCTACCGTAACTAACTGCGAGTCTGAAGACCTAGGACCGCGGTCGATGCAAAAGGACGCAATTGCCGCCATATTGAACTCTGATAAACCAATCTCCAGCGTGAACCTGGACATTGAACTGTCCAAGGAGGTCCTGGAGGAGTCCATGAGCGACATCCTAAAAGGCAACGAAGATTATCCTGACGACTTCTCGGCTGACGTGGACAACTACAACAGCCGATCAGAGTACGAGAACAACTCTCCCATATCGCTTGTAAAGACTTTGGAGGACGAGCATTTTTGGGACACATGATCCATCCATACACGTAGACAGAGAGTAAAGTAAAACAAAATTAAATGAACCAGTCATAATTTATTCAGCTAAAAGACTATTGTGGTTTATACATGTATCATATAAAACATTTAACATTTGTATTCATTATAAAAGTACAAACGTTCGTAGTAAATATCTGGGCAACATCCTTCAAAACTAGAGATGTTATAGCGCATCCATAGACTACTTCCACATTGAAATTATTGTCATTACTTTAAAATATGTCATTTTACCAGAAAAAGTAAGAATGTCGTCAAAATTTGTAATAAAAAACTGACGCTTAAAGAACTTTGTATTCCCCAAAAGTCCTTAAAAAATCATAATAGTATATTAATTATTATTGAAACCATATCAGAAATGCTATTTTAAACTTTAAAACTATAAACATCACAAATCACGCAGCAGACAAATATTGGTGAGAAGACAAAAAATAAAGAAACAAATTAATTAATAATATTATTAATATTTGCAATTGTACACGTTTTCGTTCATATTTTTCTGCCACTTAATAACAGGAAGTTATTTCGACGAGAAAGTGTAATAAAGAAAAAAACAGTTATTATTATATTTGTCGCAAAATGTATAGTGCAGGTTGCTTTTACGGTATGTGTGAATTAAAAAATTAAAAAATTAGTATTAGTTATGTCCAATTTTTTTATGAGTACGCGTGGATATTTTTAACAACGCACAATAAATTTATTGCTATAATTTTCGTTGCTCGTCACGCACTCGCCATTACCTACTTTATATCTTACATTATCGAATTAAATTCGACGTGTAGTACACAATGTCACTTTTATAAATATCAGAAATATGTAAATTTCCCTAGAACTATGGCTATTAGATAATTAGAACCAAATTTGAAATACACATTTACAATAACTAGCAAATACAATATCTAATATTAAATCACTAGTGTTTATTGTATTAGAAAATTATAAAAATATTTTTTATAAATTTTTCTATAATAATCAATATGCACGAACATCAGAATAAGTTTAATTCAGTTAGTATGCTTTTACTGTGTTTGTAATTCGTTTAGAACATAATGTTTTGAAATATACACGTCAATGTTTGTATAGTCTGGTGTTCGTGCGTGTGACGTAAAATAGGCAGTATTGTGATGATGATCAGGTTGGTTATGGTTTAGAAGCCTAAACTGACGTTGTGGCCGAGATGTTTATCGGCCAGTGCGGAGCGCGGTGAGTTTGGACCCGTCACTCGGAGCCAAGTGGAAACCTGAACAATAATATACATCACGATTATAACATCACGCAGTCCCCAACGGTGTAGGCAGAGAGAATAGAGCACCAGTTCAACCTAATTATAAATCAAATTAATAAATAATAGTGAAAGGAACAAGAGTACTCGAAACGACGAGCGTGTATGTAGTGACTGATGAATATGGATGAAGCGAAAGAGGTCGAAAGCTGTTTGTCTCGCGAGAAACAAGCGTAATTTTGTATGTAAATATTCGTCCGATTGCGAATCGTAATTATGCAGGAACCAACTCAACCATACATTCAACAAAAGGCCAATACAGTTGTCAAGGAGTTCAGTGACTGACACCCGTATAAAAACTATTTTATATATGCATTGTGTTCACAATGTGTTTAAGCTGAGTAAATTTTTTTTTATATAAAGTTAAATTATCCTCAATGTCAGTGCGCTAAGCGACACTGAGGAAAATTTATATATTCGTCGTACTAACAAAAGTCACTAGCTCATGCACAACTGACGATTTTAATTTATAATACCTCTGGGAACATTAAATTGGACAACAGTGGATGGTTTAGATGGTAGTGGGGTAATGTACCCGCATCCCGCGACCACCTCGACTAGAAATTGGTGAGACGCGTCTTCGTGGATGGCAATATCTATAGTGGGTAGTCTTCATGTACACAGTAAGCCAGCAGATTGGCTAGCCTGAACCCCCAACGCCTAACGTACTCCCTCCAACACTGTCTTTCTGTATGTGTTCGTAATCAATCCAAAAATGTATAGTGTAGTGTAGCATGGTGTGTGCGTGCGTGCGAGTGTGCGTGCGTGCGAGTGTGCGTGCGTGCGTGCGTGCGTGTGTGTGCGTGCGTGTGCGTACGTACCTGTAGCGGCACGTTGCGCGCGTCCCCCGCGTGGGCCCCGTCGGGCGGCGGGGGGCCGCGCGCGGGCGTGGAGCAGCGCGTGGCCCCCCGCGGCGAGCACTGGCTCCACGCGCTCCACGAGGCGCAGCTGTCGTCGGGGCCCGCGCTCGCCGCGGCTACACCCCATCTGGGACGTACACATACGTACATCTAATGGGTATTGTCTAACATAATCTACAGGCTGTCTCAGGAGACAATACAGTTGCCTGCTAGACGTGATATGGTAATGTAAATATACCATCATGATGATGCAATAAACAAAAGGACAACATTATTAGAGAGAGTTGAACTCACTTCGATACAACCAAGATAAAAAAATTTTGATACGTTCTACAATAATTTTATTGCTACCATCAAGGGGGAGTACCTAAGGAGGCAGTAATTAAATGTAACCGTGGTGCACAATAGGCTTTATAATATACTAGGCCCATAGGGAGTGACTTGAATATTTTTCAAAGGAGGGTACTGTAATAATAAAAATCAAGGATCAATTTTTTTTACACCACAGGGGCAAACAACCATCGGCCTGATGGTAAGCGGTTACCGTCGCTTATGAACGCTTGCAGCACGAGGAATATAGCTCGCATGCTGCCGACTCTCTTGCAGGGATCTTTTCACAGCCTTCTTGAAGTACTCCACGCTCGGCTCTCTCTAGGGACTCTTCCGGTATCTCTATCCGCTCACGGACGGAGCCTCGTTTGTAATTTGATGGGGATGAGTGTTTTTTGTACCATTAAAGTTATGTTATTTAAATATTCCATAAAATAAATATGACGCTCACTTGTCCCTCTCGGCAGCGGAGTACAGCCCGACAGTATGTCGCCAGCGATACACGTTGGGGAAGTCGGTCGCGGACAGCGGACACTCCGACACGGCGTCGTACACCAGCCGGTCCATCTTGGTGGGCTCGTCGCTGGAACAAACACATTGCATTGATGCGTCCGACCTACACAGCGGACTATCGCGCTTCTTTGTGCCCAAAAACTATTGCCGAAATAGAAAGCGCAAACTGTTCGCGGTGCCATATTGCCGAACAGTGGCGCACGCTCAGTCTCCGATCCCGAGGTCACTGACAGCACTCAATGCCCTCCTGGACTCAAGTGTAAATCCTGAATGTGATGTGCTGGCAGGTGAATGGAAGGTGATTTTGAATGAGTGTCTGGCATACGCAGGAAGAAGGCCATCTTCTCGGTAATAAGTTAATATTAATCTTATTTATTATTACTCATATGTATTTTTTTAACTTATACCTCCACATTAGCGTAAATGACCACGTTGTCGTGCTAATTGTAAATAAATAAAAAAAATCCATGATCTAAACAACAAAATCTAAATCTTTTATTCGATGTAAGGGACACAGGGAACACTTATTGAACATCACATACTAAATAAAAAACTAGCTACCACCGTTTCCAACAAACAATAGGTAACATTAAGAAGCATTGGGATAGGCGGAGGTACTCTCAGAAAGCTTTGATGCATCGTAAACACCCACGCGTGCTGATTAAATATAAGTAAAATGTAACTCTTCACGCCTTCCCACTAAGATAGAAGAGAGATAGGGCATAAGGGGTTTCCCGTTCGAATTTGGAGCTGCCCGACTGGGGCAGGACCTCCACCTTATAGAAGGCCGTAGCCAAATAACACATTTTTTTGTGTTGTGTTCCTACGCGGTGAATAAGGTACCCAGTAATGAGTTCCTTGGGGAGGGGGGAGGATTGGCAGCAGAGGGATTAAACCCATTATGCTGTTAACACACTATAACTCTCCGAACACAGAGTGGCAACGCGCAAGTGATACATCAGTATCGTGAGCGTAAATAGGCTACGGTAACCGTTTCCAATTAGGTGGACCGTATGCTTGTTTGCCACTCTTGTTGCATAAAAAAAAAAAGGATCCTCGAAAAGGGATAGGCAGCACCCATCTTCCACCAGATATATTTTAGGTGCCAACGTGATAGATGGCGAATCCATCGCCGTTATTCAAGTACTACTACACATGCGCCTTTGAATTTCTTCTTAAGCGTATACAGATTTCTTTCACCGTCAAACTTGTTTGACGCACACCACGCGTGGTGTGCCTATTTGTACTTTACACGTCGTGTAAAGACAACAGCTAAGTGTATAGAGCCTTTACCCATTAATGAAGGTGTCGACGAGCGCCGTATCGCTGGCCTCGCACATGTCCTCTCCGTCGCCGAGCTCGGAGGCCGTGAGGTACTCCTCCTCCGACGCGCACGATGCGCACGAATCGTCCTCTGATATCTGCACACACCACTACTAGATCAACGCATGAAACATCCATCGTCCTTTGCATTAACAATTGGGAGTGTAATTAAAAGATAAACTGTCAATTTTCTAATTAAACATTGTGTTTTCGTTTAATTTAAGGGGCATGTGTTAATTACCAACGGGTAAATATGATATGTATTACCACCGTTTCCCCAAAAAGAGTGCCAAGACAAGAAACTGGCTTGAGGAATGTTGATTGCAGTCACCCAAATCAAATACGCAATGCAACCTATATAACACTAGCGGTCCGTCCCGGCTTCGCACGGGTGCACATTAAATTTGTTTTATAAAAGAAAATATTCCCTATGTCACTCAGGATTAATGTAGCTTTACAATGGTGAAAAATTTTTTTCAAATCGGTCTAGTAGTTCGGAGCCTATTCAATACAAACATACTTACATACAAATCTTTCCTATTTATAATATTATATATAGTATAGAATATTGCTAGAGCGACCCAGTAGTGTGTTTAAAGAAAACCAACACGTCACCTCAGCGTCGACGACGTGACACTTGGCAACGTCGATGGTGTAGAGGGCGCCACTGTCGCCGCCGCCAGAGTTCACGCTCACCGGCTCCTCCGCTTCTTTGTGTTGTAGTTTCCCGTCACCTAGGTCCCGTCAACGAAGGTTTAAGCTTTACACGAATACAGCAGGATGAAGGGGTATGAATGACACTTGTTACATCTCCGGACACCCACCGTATGCACACCTGACGGTGATTGTGCAATGAGGGATGTGACATTATAAATTCGATCACCCACGAAGCGCGGCGCCTTTTGTCTTCCTAACATCGGACCAATCGGACACCCCTTACTAAGTACTCGTATAATAAGTGTCGTAGAATTAAGTACATTTTGTGGAAGTGAAATAAACACTTTAAAAATCTAAACGGTTTTTTTGAGATCCTCCGATGTGCATCCTGTAATTCACTGGATAACCAGCTTGTGTTTTAACTTGAATGAGTAAATAAACAGGTTTCTTCGAATTTTTGTAACGAATATAATACATTAAAAAAATAACCTAAAAACCTTTCGTAGCGGTGACATGTTAGTTAACATGACACATTATGTAAAAACTTTCAGATAAGATACTCATCATAGGAAGGAAACTTCTATTAAACGGCATCGTGCAATGTTTCATTGCAATGAGACGGAAATGAATCGTATTGAATACACCATGACGTAAGATGATGGAGAATTTACCAGTGCACACGCAACACAAATGTTATAAACACACAGAAAAGCCTCCCTAGGACTAAGTAGCTACAACGATGAGGGTACGTCAACAATTCTAACGGTGCGTTTCTGAACTGCGTCAAAGGCTCTTACTGTGGATTATAATTATTAGGTTAACTCACCGATATCATGGTCGAAAGACAGCCTTCTGATGAAGCTCTCGCCTTTCGGACTGGAGGACAAAACGGACCGGTTCTTTCTGAACGACGCGTTCTTCTTGCTATTCCTCTCGTAGACTTCGACCCTCCACTCGCATCGACACCTACACGCTTTGGCCCAGATATTCGTGCACTCGCTCTCCGATATGGCCGGCCCTTTCGTCACATCTTGCTCCGACAACTCCTCGCAAATAAAACTAGCTATACACCTTACGTGATGATCAATTACGTGCGTCAACTTAACTCTACTCCTAAAATTGGTCGGTTTACGTTCGTCGTCAGAACTGAATATGTCGTCGTTAGGACAGCGCAGCTTAACCAGGAACTCCATGAGATGGTTTATGTCGTCCAAGTCCTTGGTCTGCTGCTTGAGCTTGTACACCACGAGCTGTGCTAACCTTGAGTGTATTAAGCAAAAGTCTATGCTCTGAAACCTTTCGTCGTCCATGTACGTCAGGATGGTGTGTTGGAGGTGTTTCGCTTCGGATTTGAGCGAGTCCCCCGCGACCTCTGGCTCGGCCGTTAGGGAGAATATGAGGGCGTCAGCTATCCTCTTCGCGAACACTTGACCGGTCCTCTCTATGCATAGTAATTGGCTGACTGTGTGGTTCAGAGGGGTGGGGGAAGTAATATGAGCGTCACCATTGGTCTTGATAGAGGGTTGGCGACACAGCCTCTGCCGTATTGGGTCCGTTTTGTTCCAGTGGGGGGATCTGTCGGCTATGGTGCACGTGTTCATCGCGACACACAGTTCTGAGAGTGGGCTCAGGCAGTCAGCTCCCTGCCTGGAGATGCTGAGGCTGAGGCGGCTGTAGGACACTTCGCCAGGCGAATGCGAGCCGCGACTCTCGTTATAAGCGAACGAGCATGCGCTCTCGTATTTCTCCTTCAGGTAGTTTTCTAGCAACGTTAGCCCCTCGGGCGTACGGAAGTCCGTGAAAGTGTCCAGGAAAGGCCAATATTCCTTCCAACCGACGTGCAATTGATCGGCTAAGTTTCTGAGGGAGGAAGAGAAAGAAAAAATAAAAAAAAGTAGGTGAGCTATTCTATTGTTAAAATGAACCCGTTCAGAAATCTATCAAACTTGCTTTAAGCATAGCCACGCAAAGTATATTGCTGGAATCCTTGCTTACTTGATCTTACAACACTTCCCGGAACCAATTCACCGTAAATACCCACCCTACAAGATGCCCTGTCTGTCTCAATGTATGGAGGTGATGTATTATGTAATGTAGGACCAACCTGCCCACCGCCTCGAGCCCCTTAGTCATTTCCTTCAGGCGGAATGTAGCCCGCGGCGGAGTCTTCCATCGCCGCCGGAAGGCTTCGGCCGCCTGACCTTCCATGGGCCCGGCGTATGCGCGGATCTCGTAGCGAGGACTCAGGGGATCTCGATTTATTTCCTAATATGAATACACTGCTTATTGACACAAAGAGGTGCATAGCACAATCTGAATCTATGACCGTTGTCTGCATACTACGCTAATAATATCAGCTTCGATGCTCGCTGGCAGCAAACACGGTCAGCGTTATAGTTCAACTAAACATACTTTATAAGCATAGTCCCTCACGGCGTAGGCAAACAGAGTACAGCGCGCGGCATTCAATAAATATTTTAATAATAATACTTATAATAATAAAGCCGTATAAGAGCCGTGCTGGCTGAGTGGTTCGAGTTGCCAGCAACACAAACATTGCAAGTTCGAATCCCGACTGTAACAATTAATTAGTCTGAATCTGAAGTACAGTGATTAGGTACACCACGAGCTCAACGGTGAATGAGAACACCGAGAGGCAGCCATTTAGCACCTTAAAAATATATCTCCGACGAAAAAAGGGGTAAAAGATAGAATTTTTAATTGTAGTTGCACCGCGTGTATCTCACCGGCGGCGAGGCGGGTGTGAAGGGCCGGCCTATGGTGGGCGCGCCGCTGCCGTCCTCCGCGTGCAAAACCGGCACGTAGAACCGCTCCCGCAGCATCGATGAGATTCGTTTTACCGTCTCCGGCGTACTATTTGAGGCTCGCTTGCAGATTATCTTAACACAAACATGTTACATATTACCAAATTATTAAAATACGAGACTTATGCTGAGGCTCGACGACGAGTTCCGAATCTAAGTACAGTGATGAATCACATCACTAGCCTTACCTGCAGCTAAGGACAACATTGAGAGGTAATCTGCATGCGTTTGAGAAGACATTCAAAGGTCCTACCTATGTACACTTTAGCTAGCTCGACAAACGCTACCTAAAGATATCTCCAGCGAAACGAGGATATAGTTACACCTCTGCCTTCCTATTCGGGAAAGCGTGAAGATAAATTTAATTTAATTTAATAAAAAAGGCGTATGTATACTCGTGCTTGAGTAACGGCGATGGACTCGCCATCTGTCACGTTGGCACCTAATATACCTCTGGCGGGAAGTGGGTGTGTGGGTATTACCTATACACCTCTGCCTACCCCTTCGGGGACCCTTGTGGGAAGGCGTGAGGATATATTTTATATACAAATTTAATAAAATATATTAACACTAGCTGCCCGCCCCGGCTTCGCACGGGTGCAATATTGATACTAATAATAATAATGTAAAAGATAAAAATGGTTATGGTGGTTTATTCTTTAGAGATAATTAAATAGCATCGCGGACATTTTTATCGATCATTTTAAGCTATACTATTCCGTAGTACAGTAATTTGATCTATCTCGTAAAGTTTACCCAGCGTTTGCGATTTAAGCGCACAAAAATATGTTTCTATCACCACACTACAAATCATTGAATATTTCATTATTTTATTAAATAAGAGAAAAAGAGGTGAATTTCGAATAGTCTCGTAATAGTCTTTTCGGTTCCGATTGTTCTAAATCGTGTAAGCAATACTCCTACCAAATTTCAAGTCAATCGGTCTTATAGTTCCTGAGATATCCTAATGAGTAAGTTCACTAATGGGATCTCCCTGCACTCCACCTTGCGGATGGAGTTTCACAAAATCCGTTCTTAGCTGACCTTAACATCGCGTAAGAAATACTCCTACTAAATTTCAAGGCAATCGGCCTTATAGTTTCTGAGATATCCTAATGAGTGGGTTCACAAAT